>JAPZDV010000011.1:6700724-6769304 GCA_029814665.1 Acanthurus lineatus | reverse complement strand
AGAGAGGCTGAGAGGACTGGTTATACTGGGACAGAGAAGCTGAGAGGACTGGGTACACTGGGACAGAGAAGCTGAGAGGACTGGTTATACTGGGAAAGAGAGGCTGAGGGGACTGGTTATACTGGGAAAGAGAGGCTGAGGGGACTGGTTATACTGGGACAGAGAGGACGAGGGGACTGGGTACACTGGGACGGAGAGGCTGAGAGGACTGGTTATACTGGGACAGAGAGGCTGAGGGGGACTGGTAAAATGATAACTGAGTCTAACCTGAGCAGACTGTTGAGGACTTTGCAGGCCACAAGACTCAGAATGATGCTCAGACAGGTGAGAACAATAACAAGTTCTCTCATCATAACTCTCTTTCCAGAGGAGAATGTCAACAACTACTGTGTTGCCTGGCAACTTGTTTGTGTGTGTGTGTGTGCGTGATTGCGTGTGCGTTTGTGTGTGTGTGTGTGTGTGCAATACATAATGTGTAAAAAGTGCAGTCTGTTGTGTCTCTGCTGCTTTTAAACTTCTGCTTATTGATTTTTTTTTTCCAAAAATATTATGCTACGTCTGTGCAAGGTTTAATTTCTCTTTGTATTTATTTTCTGTCATTTTCTGTTTATTTACTTCTTGTCGTTTTTGTTTAAATTGTCTTAGTCTCACATTTTCCAAGTAAATTCTAGCAAGGCTACATTAAGGATGGTTGTTGTATATTTATAGCTGAAAATGAGTTGCCAAGCTGCCAAGTGTTGTCTATAGAAATCAAATTGATTTGTGTTTTGACATATCGTCTCAAGGCTTTGATGTCATTTCTTGACTGTACATGTTGACATGCAATGCAATTTATTCTGTAGACTTGAGTAGATTTGCACTCTATGTAAACAGTGTAAACCTGCTCAGCAGTGTGAGTCATTAGCTCAATAACAGATGTTATAACTTTAAGAAAAGCTATCAAACTATACATTTCATTTTGAAAGGGAAAAAAGATTACCCAGTTGCTCATAAGCTGCAATCACAACTCAAAACTTACTTGATTTTGAGAATTTTTAAGATTTAATGTTGCTATATTTGACCCCCCCCCCCGGCCATCTACATAGTTATTGACTGTTTATGGCAGATTACAAGGATTACTTTTGAGGCATGGCTGCACGTATGAGTCATGTTGTAGATGTTTGAAAAGTAAAATTCCCCTCTACTTTCAGAATTTTGTTGGAAGGGGAACAGGGAGGCAAAAGCACATATTCTAAAGTGGGTCATGACCACCGCCCTCCTCTCGCCACCCACCCGTGCCCCTGTATCTATTGGAATAATCTACATCAGTGCTCATTGAGCATTTATGAAAGTTATGCACAGTCAGACTGTTGACATCTCCAAGTGTAGGTAAAGCACACAGGGTCATCCAGGGAAAGTAGCTGAAATAATTCTTCTATTAAAACACCTTTCGAATCCAGCAGTCTGTTCACTCACAGAGGAGACGAGGTCATGCCACTGACCAAGAAAATCCAATGTTTGTGAAGAGATGAAAAGGAAAAAATCCATAGCCATTTTCATGAACTATGAAAGGTGACCAAGTCAAGCTGAGGTGAAAACAAAGCAGCTTCAACTCTGATTCTGACTCTGAATTCAGTTTTCATACAGAAGGATAACTGAATGTGTCAGAAAAACTGTTAAAATGTCTCCAACCCCCCCCCCCAAAAATCAAAATTTTAGCATCTGTCTTCTTTTCGAAACTGTGCAGTGAAATAATCTGACCACATGGCAGCTTTCCCTGCACTGCTATTTTTATGTTACTGCTTTCACAAACATAACATGATAGGTATTTCCAGTCCGCAACAATGACCACTGATTAACACCTATTAGCCACCCACTCTTTTGGCAGTGAGCGTGTAACAGGATGGAGAGGAAAATGCATCTGTGGTTTCATTTACAACACATACTCGTCGACTGAGGAAAGCAGATGCCAAATGGTTTAGTTGTGGGATTTTTTTTCCCCCACATCTGAAAATTTAAAAAATAAATAAATAAATAATTTGCAAATCCATGAACTGAATTTAAGTACAATCTGTTAATTTTGGAAATGTTATTTTTTTGCAGCAAGTAGCACCAAAATTACAATTTTTCTTACCAATTTCTAGTGAATATTAAAATTTTCCTGAGAAAACAGGCAGCGGAGAAACCGGATTTTGACCAGTGAAATATGTTAAAACGTTAACTTTGTTGCCATAGGTGCAGGAGATTCAATAGGCAGGACCTGATCCGTAACAGTTGAGATATTTTACTTTTTGTATCTATTTTTATGTAAGAAACACAGATTACATTAAAGGCTGTTTACAGCAAATTACAAACCTCACGATAGTGGCACTCGTCATATGACTGTACTTGGAGATGAAGAAGACACAATGCAGCCTTGGATAAATATCCTTCACATTTTTCTTTGCCCTCATTTCTTAGAATTTATCTTGAATAGAGCTCAGATACTCCCACTCACTTTCTTTTTTACAAAATGCTTCGGTAAACAGACCTTCATCAAATTCATATTTAAGGCCATTCTTACAGGACAGATCATCGTTAATAGTTTGGTTGACCCACAAGGACTAAATAAGACACAATAAGGGTTAATGACACATGCCAAGTTCGCCTTCAATATAAAGACATAATTAGGAAAAACTGTCAGTCATGTATTTGTTTTTGCAGCATTTAAGTTGTGTATTTTGTGTGTCTGTTAGTTGGTGACAAGTGTGTTGCTGGCTAGTTATGTTTATTAGACAGCAAAGTGTATTTTGACTTGTTTTGCCAGTGGATGAGTCAGTAATGCGGCAGTTACTTTTGTGTTCGTGAAATGTGTATGTGTGTCAGTTCCCATGCTGGACTAACATCAGAAATTCTTTGTGTGCATGTGTGTGTGTCTGTGTGTGACTAATGTGGCAGTGACAAGTGAGAATGGTTGTTTTTAATTATAATATCCTCTCTGTCCTTCATGATTTGTTTGCTCTGTATCAGTAGCTCATAAATAAAGATAAAATTAAAGTGTACATGATATATCTTTCTAAGTTTGGGTCCTGGGGTGACACCAAATTTTCCCTGTCTGGTCTCAAGCTACAACCCCTGGTGTAGAGGTGTGCGTGTGTTAATTTTAAGCATCCTACAGTGTCTGGATATGATTTAATGAAGGTAAAAAATGTGGATGGCTGTGTGCAAAGCGCAGCACTCTGGCGCTGCACTTCTAACACTGGGAGCTGCAGATTTATCAACCAATCTGTCGGCTGCCTTCAGATGGCTGCAGGCATATAATGAACTGAAGGACAAGCTTTTTATACAATATAAAGCAGCAACTGCAACAGAAAATGTATCCATATTATATAGTAAAGGCTGCTATGCCAGTGTTCCTGCTCTAAATACAATTCATTTGTGATGGTTTAAAAGCATCAATGATTAGAGAGTATTTAATGTATAAGGCTATTATATTTGAAACATTGCTCCATTGTTGCTATTTGTTTGCTAGGGTCGTTTATTCTGCTTTTGTTGATAAAAAAAACTATCATGCCAGCAGAGATATTGCACAAAAAACAGATCTGGTTCTGTCATCTATCATATATTCTCATTTCAATATCCAACAACCACAATAGCAATGACTGCACCAGTGCAAAAAGATGGAAATATATTTCTATACAGTGCATAAATATGTAGAAAGCCCACAAAAAAGCCTATGGCCGATTCCCAGCATACATTCTGGGCTATATTCGCTGAAAAAAAACCCAAAAATAACAAAAAAACCAAAACCAAAAACAAACACAAAAGTATAAAATGAAAATAGAAATAAAAATAAAAATCTGTACTTTCTCTCTCTCTCGCTGTGGGGTATTTCATAAAAGCCTCTTTGCATGGATTTTCAAAGCCTCTGAACTTTCCTAAAATCAAAGCAAACACAGTCTCTCTTTTTTTTTGCTCAATGCTTTAATCTCACCTGGCAGGTAAGCCTACCCAATTACCATTTTTAATAAATAATTCTCAAACAAATATGTAAATGCATCTAGTTTCCCCAAGTTCCTTCACACTTCTGAAAAGCAACAAAAGTTTGAGGAAACCAGCAGGGGCAGTCATTGTTGTAAGACGATTTAGTTACTCAGCTGCATCTGTAACCTCAGAATCTATTTGAAAACATCAAAACTGACTTCAAAACGAAAAGCAGCGATGACAGCTATGAAGAGCTCTGACTGACCGAAGTAATCACACATTCTGAGAAGAACTTCTAAATTTATGAGATGGTGGTGCAAACTGAATCAGTCGACCGCTGAAACTGTTGGAGTTTACATTCAGGTCAACACTGATGGATTCATTATGACGTGAGTCACCGAGTTAGCTGCGGCTTTTTTAGCACACAGCAGAGAACAAAAAAAAAACAGAGATCAAAACATAAACTGCTTCCTGCGGTGTCCCTTGAAATGCGTCGCTATTTTGGCAGGAGGCAGTCTTCCTTGGCCAAGTAATGTGCTTTGTTAAGCTGTGCCCACCAGCCCCCCCAGGCTACAAGGAGTTCCTCTGTCCCTTGTTAGTTTCTGTCAAAAAGAAACGAGCTCACAGTGAGTGCTAACAATTTGCATGCGCTCTGTTTAGATGCAAGTGCTTGTGTCATCAGATGTTTGTGTTTTTCTCTGTCTCTCACTTTGTGCTTCCTTACATTATGTGGCTTCCATATAGATATTCTGCCTGTACGCCAAGAGCCTCTTGCCTTTGTTTTCTCTTTTAAAAGCTGACGGCACCCTCTGAAATGCAGGTTAGCAAGCCTAATGTTTATACAGGACTAACATCTATAGAACAAAAGACCCCTGAGGGGTTGCTGCCTGCTTTTTTGGCCGAGATAGCAGGCAGATGCGGTGACAGCCAACAGCTAATTCATAATGCGCATTATTGCCCACAAATGTAAGCAAGAACAATTTTTTTTCTTTAAGAATAATCTGTTTTATTTTGAGTGTGTGGGTTAATGTGTTTGTGCTGTATGCACATATAGAAGGGCTACAAACATTATGACATTAAACCTTTATGAATCATATGGGACAAGTCATCAGGTGAGTGAGTTTTAACATGTTACAATTTTTGTGGACCAAATAAATAAACAACAAAAAACAAAACAGCAGAATGGAAGAGAAATACCTGGAAGGACATTAAAAGGAAGTCTCCTAGCCTTGAAGTGAGCATGTCCACCAGAGGACAAAGAAAGATAGAATTATTAATGTGAGTGAATTGGCCATTCTTCCAATAAAAAGGACAAAAGGGAGGATAAAAAGTAATTCATGTTTAAAATCATCAGTTCCATTTCATCCTGCCATTTTTCGGCTGCTGCTGCTGAGATACTAACGCACGATTTCTGCATAGCATCAAGACTCTTTCTCTTTGTTTAGAAAATGAGCAATTCCTTAATGATATTGCAACAAAATAAATTACATATTTATAAGCTTTTATGTATAAAAATGTAGTATTTTTATCGAATTATGGAAGGGGTAATTGGTTTCATTTTCCCTTGAATAAAGTATTTCATGTGCCTGCTCAAAAGCTTGAGTTATTCTTTTAAAAGCCATTTGGAAAACCACATTTCCTTCCTTAATTAGAGTAATCAATCTCATGGGATGCACGTCGTGCGGAGTATTCTAGTTCATGCTCAAGTTGTGCACACTGAATCACTAAATTCTGAACGCCCATCTAGCGCTAAGGAAATTATAATCAAGATTGAGAAGCCAGTTAATGAAGAGGCAATCACAGCAAGAGTGCATTTTGTAGTCTGGGTTATTTCCTCCATGGTATTGACATCAATGTACATTATGTGACAGACCAACTTCTAGCAACGCAATAACTTTTAGTGTAATTTACTATTCACTAGTTGATTATCACAATGGCTCTGATTTAAAAGACATTTCCGTGTTTGTGGGATTGGGAGAGAGGGATGAGTATGAATGATAATTCTGTGTCGGGGAATTAGATGCATACATAAAATAAAGTGGTGGGCTTACAAATGGATTCCTGTCAACATGTGAATGTTGTCATTGATGCTGCCTGAGAGAAACAAACAAGGGACCAGATTCATTCCAAGTGAATGGTTAAGAGCATCAATTTACCAGAGGCACAACAAGACAATGCACTTCGGCTTCATTACTTAATAAACAGCTGTGAGATCCTGCGCTCAGTCAGGGCAAAAGTGTCGCAGACGTACTAACTTCTTCACAAAAGTTCTGTTTCAACTCACAGCGTTACTTAAAAACAACATCGGTTTGTGAAATCATCATCTGATTCCTTTCTGGTTTGTTTAAGGACCATGTTCCTCTAGTTACTTTTCTAAAGTGGTTCTAAATAGCAATGTTTTGCCTTTAGTGCATTCAATCTTAAAATTTAAAAACTGCTTCCACCTCCAGATGTTAAAGTAAAGTTTTTTAAGACAGGACTCAAAGTGGGCATGATCATCAGAAAGTCCTTCATGTGTCCCTATGAAAGTGGAAGTGCTGTAGGAGGTCTCGAGTCCTACAGCACAGCTATGTGGTTCTCTCAGTTTTCTCAAAGGTCGACCACATGAACACATTTTGCAACTGGCCAACGTCACAGACGTGCATGTCACAGTTCATTTAAGTCAAACTCTCGCTCTCCTCACATGTCAATCCACTGATCGAGGCAGGACGGATAACATCAGTTTGTTTTTGACTGAAATCAGGCTATTTCTTGCACAAATGTTGGTAGAATCAGATAATCCATGGGTGGTCCACACCTCCGTTCTAAAAGAAGCAGCTCTAACTTTGCATCTAAGGGATGGAAAAAGTTAGTGGAAATAATGTTTGCCTTTCGCCAGACTTTTCATCAAAAAATGTCTGAGAGCAAGGCTCGCTGCTGACTAATAGTGTTACTGGCTACTTTTATTGACTTTAATCCAAATGAGTCAATGAGACCAAAGCTTGAAACAGATTAAATAAAAGATTTGTATTACAAGGTCAACCAATAAGCTTCTTGGGATATAAAAAGTCACTGCTTGCATTTTTTTCTGTAATTTAAACTTGAGTAACAAAACAAAGGGGATCAAAGGTCTCAAGTGCTCATGTTGTTTGAATAAAGATTAAGCTACTTTACATGGTGGAAATAGCTATTTTAACCCGATCTAACTGTAGCGCTAAAAATAGCAACAAGTCATTAGTCTTATATTGGTATTAATACCTTAATATTTTACATTTGGCTACTTAACTCTACATGGTGATGGTGGTTTGTGGCTGGATCAGGTTTCCAGTCTAAAAATTTAGAACTGACTTGCTTGAAAACTATAGATGACATTGCATTAGTCTTTTTAAAAATGTAGCCTTACAGTAGATTTTACAAAATTGAAACTTAAAGCTACACAGTTTTCTTTTTTTTAACCATTAAAAGTGTCAAGAGAAGCTGACAGATACACAGCTTCCATTTTCAAGATAATATCATAATTTCTCCCATGTAAGCTAACAATTGTCTGGTTTCTTTTCTTGAAAGATAGAAAGGCAGTATCAAAGTATCAACCATTTTGAATTGTGTTGCCAGCAATCAGCAATTAGCTCCTGGTTAGGATTAGTTTCTGAGGAAGGATGTTTAGGCATGTAAAGTGTACAGTGTGTTTTTCACAGCTCGTTTTATGAAATCCGCTGCTTACTGCTGCAAACGAAGTGGATAAAAAGAAAGAATTAACCACACTGTAAATATTTTGTATATTCTTTCTGGTTTCAGTACTAATAGCATCCCTCAGACTCACTTGACACACTAACCTACCATCACCTTCAAAAAGTGTACTAATTTAATGTTTAAAACAAATGCAAGCTTCTTAAACATGTTTTTTTCCTTTTAACTAGGAGTTTTTTTCCATTTATAAGGTCAGTTTTTCCCTTTCCACATAGCAACCCTAGTCCATTAGTTTAATGATCATGTTTTAACCTACTGTTAACATTGAATTCTCCTGACATATTTTTATTGCAGATTATATAATATCCATAAATCCATTACAGCCACTACTTCTCAGCAGCTAGACAGCTCTATATCTAGCATCAAACGGAAGAGGATATGCACATCCACACATCCGCCTGTGCCAGTTTTGTCCCTTTCTTGACAGCCTCTAACACTTACATCTAAGATTAGAGTTGTTTTCTCATATACTGAGCCATCCTTGGAAACATGCAGTGTTTATGTTCCTGTCCTTTCATACACTTCTTCTGCCCTGCGCCGGGAATTCGGTGAGAGCTGCATTTGAAGTCTCATCATCTTCCAACCCTCACAGGACTCTATTCAACATTAAATGGTATTAAATATTTCATTGTCACTTGCACTGTCATTGACACTGAGTTATGGCTTTGTCTCAGTGCTTCACGCCTGACTGCTTTTTCAATATTCTCCAAATTCATTAAATTTTCTCAGACCTATTACACTGTGTTTTTGTGTACATACCATGGGTACACATATATATTATAGAGTCCTGATGCATTTAAAGCATCAATACCTTATCAGCAACTTGCAGGCCACATCTGGTGCATCTAAGTTCTCCATTGGTGTGCAAAAGATAACATAATATTAATGTGCTCATCTGTTTCTTACCAGTGGAGGAGACCAAGTCTGTTGCCAAGCCCTGGCAGGGAGCTAATTTCTTTTTTAATTCATAGTGCACCTGTTCTACAATATTGGATTATTTTCCATCAAATTCTCTCTTCTTCTTGGACCAACCTTCAAACTGCTCTGCTTCCAGGTCAGCCATTCCCTGGAAATGAAAGGAGGCTATTGGCCGAACTACTGGAGGTAACTCTTAAGAGAGTCTTCAGAGAAACAGTAAGTGTGTCTGTAAAGTGAAAAAGGTGTCACTAGGAAATTACCAGTCTCAAATTAGGATTTCTTTTAACTTTTTTAAAAATGTGAAAATATTAAACAATCATAGGGGAATGAGTATAATATATATTATTTTAAAAGTCAAACACCCACAGCATTTGCTTAGAAAACCTGCGGCTGCTGTACAAATGACTGATTTTCTCTCATTTTTGGTCCATATCATTTAAAAAATGGCCGTTTGTTGAGTCATTAAGACTAAATGTTGATGTTGGCAAGCTAAAATATGCACAATAACATTGTGAACATATTGATGTCAAGCAGGTACT
This sequence comes from Acanthurus lineatus, assembly GCA_029814665.1. Lineage (NCBI taxonomy): Eukaryota > Metazoa > Chordata > Actinopteri > Acanthuriformes > Acanthuridae > Acanthurus > Acanthurus lineatus. The sequence goes on along the minus strand of JAPZDV010000011.1, from coordinate 6,760,179 downwards.
TTCACCATGGTTTGTCCATTAGTATTAAATACAAAGCAGCCCAGAGCTGAAGCTCATGGATATGTGAATAGGTTTTATGTGTTGTATATACATACATATATATGTGTGTGTGTGCGTGCGTGCGTGTGTGCGTGTATATATATAATATTCTCAAGTTAAAGCAAGTGTGTGTGTGTGTGTGTATATACATACATACATATATATATATATATATACATATATATATATATATATATATATATACACACAAATGCAGGACTAAAGAAAATGTTTAAACTGCCAGTTTTGCCAGAAGAAAGTTCATATGAATTTAACCTCTAGGTACAATGACTATCTGTAGAAAAATTAATGGAAAAAGTTGAGATTATTCAAAAGCTGAAATTGCCTGAACCAAAGAGGTAGGCCAACACACGAACAAACATCTCTTAAGGCATCTGCCAGTTGGTAAAGCTTCGAAACAGCTGCAAGATACATAACATAAACAGCTCAAGAAGTATCCTTCAGAGCTTTGTTCCCCCAAGTAGACAGGAAAGTTCTTTGAGGATTTATATGTCTTTTTAAATGTCTAAATGGATTGGTTTCAACATAATCAGCAGAGAAAGAATAGTAATAGGCAACAACCAATAAGCTTCGGTTCTTCTGTATCCTGATAAAGCAAGACTTTGTTTTGATTGCAAAGCATAATGTCACAAGTTGTTTCACCCAGACAAATAAAAAATAGGTTTGAATACATCCATTTGTCTATAGGGCAGAGAGGTTAGCAGCAGATGTTGGGCTGTGGTTGTTGTATTTGTGTGTTTGTCATATCTAAAGCAAAACTAACACTGTCTCCACTCCAGAGCCATTCTCTGGTACTGGCACTAAGGGTTCAACAAACAGCGAAATGTCAACCTTTTGTAGAAACAGCTTAAGTTCAGGCTAACTTATCCTGTGACACATCTGCTCCAAGAAAACAGACAGTCAACAGACCAAAACCACAGGTAAATTTTATAAGAGCAGACAGTGAGAAAATGTCAAGTAGGAGTCAAGGTCGAGTTACGCAACCACAGCAGACAGCAACCATGTGGTTATCCATGCCATATAAAGCCAGTGCTGTCAGAAGAGGAACAAAATTAAAGGATTATGTCATGTAATATATATGTATTTATATTTTTCACCACAAGTTAAAGCCAGTGTTTTGTATTTGGGAATGATATTGCCACAGACAGATAAGGTAGTTGGACATTTGTGGTCTATCTGATGTTGTATGTTAAACACTTAGGGCTGTTTTTTGATGTGTGAGTGAATGAAACAGTATGGTATGCATACTTTTCATTAATGTTTCCACTTATTGATTAACTGATGAAAAAATTTCGTACAACAAATTACTTATTACAACCAAGCAGCAACCTCTGAAAAATGAAACATGACCAAAAACTGCAGTTCCTTGAATGGCCACTTGAGACTAGCTCCACAGTAAGTCAATCACCTCAGCAAGGTTCAGCAGTTTCTCATTACTTGAGTAACAAACAGATACTAATTTAGTTTTGACTTGAGTCAGTTTCTCAAATAGTAATTTTTACCCAAAAAAAAGGTTTTTTTCTCTATAGTTTTTTCCCATTCATGACAACTAGCTGTTGGTGAATATTTGTAAAACTAACTCATTTGAATACAATTAAAGCTTACAGTAAAATATCATTAGAATATGGCTGCTTTTACTGACATCATCCTTTAGTGCCTGTTATCACAGTCATTTGTGTATGTATCCTTCTGAGTCTTACCACCAAGACGGCAACAATCACAACACCAACTTGATGAATTAAAACTGAATTTAATGAATGGGCAGGGTCACATTGGCTCTGTCCACTATTTATTAATTTGGATAAATTAAATTTTATTTATTAAATTTATTTGAGCAACTTGGGTTTTATTTTTCTGACCATTATTTCTAACAGTGATGATAACATCAGAGTCATGGAAGTATAACAGCAGAGGAAACAGTATGACTGAATCATAACGTTGGCCAGGAAAAGGATAAACAAGACAACAACCCAGCAGTGTTTGAAAGCATCACACACTCACACATAATGAACACAATGATAACCTGTTCCTTTTGTACTAACTCATTGATCAGTTCTCGGTCAATTCAGATCCAAGTGACTACATTGTGTCTAAGTTAAAGGAGTATTTCTCTTATATTTTAATAGTTCTTGATAATAGAAAACTAACATTTAAGCTTTGAACCAATACAGCTGCTGTTTGCAGGGTTAAACAGCATGTTCATTTCTTTTCGCCACAGCAGTAACTGCGGCTCATAAACTGCCGCTGACAGCAACATTAAATTCTTCTTTCAAAAATCCTGTCACTTTGAAACTTCTTCCTGTTTGGGGACTGCAACATTCAACGCTGCTCTGAAGATACCAGCCTTCCACTTATCCATCTTGTCATATTACTCAGACTAACTGAATCTGCTCTCAAATTGAGAGTCAATAGAGATGGTTGAGTTTGCCCAGTGGGAAGACTGAAGATGATTCCCTCTGCTTAGCACTGTCAACAAGTGTCCTTTGTGAGAGTCACGATCAAAACAATGAAGTTACAATTTGTCTCTCAATGTTGTTGTAGAATCTGGTTTGTTGTTTTTTTTATTCAGCATAAATGAGGATTCACAGTTTTTAATCAGCAATTGATTTGCTAGGGGTCACAGCATCAGGCGAGCACTAAGGCGTGGGTTCAAAGAGGTCCTGATATTTAAGAGATAGAAGTCAGAAACATTAAAATAAATGACCATTTTTATTGCAGATAGATTAAACAAAAAAAAGTTTGTACCAGATGATTAAAAAGTACAATGCAGAGGCACAGGGTTTTTGTTAATAATGACTGCGAGACATGCATAGAAAATAATGCATTACACAAGAGTTTCCCCTGTAAACATCCTCCTCCAGATTTAAATGGATTAATTAGAATTGAATTATATTTTCTGTTTCATTACTTTTAGTAAACAGTTTGAAACTATTCACCCATTACCTTTGTCTCAGTATTTAAACCAACTTAGATCAACTTCTTTGCTAGGGTGCCTACTAGTTCTCATTCACTCTTAAAGTCAAAACTTTGCTTTAAATGTCGCAAATAACTCAGGCCTTTGCTTTTCTCTCCTTCTTTTATCACAAGTAAAAACCCTGTTTTCCTCCACAATAATACAGTAAACAGAGTTTCTGTATATTTTCACCCTAGTCAGTTTTTCTTCCCCTAAAGATTCTTTTATTGACCTCAAATGGCAGGAAGTGTGTGCTGTGCATTAAGTGTTTCATAGCCAGTAGCACTGTCTTTTGTAAATTTACTAAATATCAGCCTCAGACATTCTACAATTCTAGTTGGACTTTTATTTTCCCTCTAAACAAAGAAATAAGCCTGGTAAAATTGTACTTGCCGTTTTTACCCCTCGGTGAAAGCATAACAAACCTGTATGCCTGGCTTGGAATGACTCTAGGGGTTTTCTAGGTTGACTGATTGGATGGTTAAGCCCCTGCAGTTGTCCACCGGGCATCTTTCACTGATGCATCACTGAATTCACCCACAACACAGCAGACAGGAGATTTCACTGTCTCTGCATAGTCACACACAAACACAGGGCACAAAATAGCCCCCTCTCCCTGCCTCTAGCTATAACCACAGACAACATCAGCTTCCTCTACTGAATCCTCCAGTGGCACGGTGAGCACTACAACAAACACAGTGTGCTGTGACTCTGACCACTGCACCAATGTTTAAGATCACTATCTTCTAAAGGATGACAATCTTCTCCTTGAAATGCCTGACTGTTTGCAGAGCTCGTGCTGCCCGCGTGGCCCCTGCCTGCTACTTTTGACAGGCTGTTCACAAAGGATGAAAGCTTCGAAAAGCTTCTTTCAACAGTACAAATAAGAGGTTTCTGCAACATTCTGAAAACGACAACTGCAATAGAGCCATCCTTCTTTAAACAGCAATTAGTCAGGTATTTCCAGCTGTAAAAAAGGGCAAAGCATTAAGAAACGGAAATATTTTCTCCTGTTTTACAGCTCCTGCTCTGTAAGTCAAAGTCACAACTCTTTATCTCATTATCTACACTTTTCATTTCACAGCTTAACATATAATACTTGTACATTTTCCTTTTTTTTCTAATACTAGTTGAAAGGGGCTTCATAAACCTGTGTGTTTCCTCTAAATGCAAAATCTTTTTTTCTCCAATTGATTAATTAACATCTTGTGCCAACAAGTACTTCCACTATCATTCTCTTCTCAGCACAACGAGAGCTCTTGCATCTTCGACGTGATGGATGAGGTGTCATCCAACTGTCATGGTTTGCATTTTTAGTCTATTCATTTCCTATTTTATTTTGTTAGTTTGCTCCTTGTGTCACGCTTTGTTCCTCTTCATGTATTTGTTTGCCTTCGTGCCCTTTTTTGATTGATGAGTTTCACCTGTTCCACATTTATTTTTTTTGTCCCTAGTGTATTCAAGCCTGTGTGTCTCCTTCACATTGTTGTCACTTCCTCTTCTTCTTCTGCTCCCCAGTCCTGCATCTATTTCCCAGTCCTGCCTGTGCTCCTCATGTCATCCTGGTCTGTTTTTTAGTTCAGTTTTTGAATATTTTCTCTTTAGTTCTCAGATTCTCTTCTATCTGCTCCCCCAGTTTTTTATGCACTCTTTTATCAGCTTCAGTTGCTCGCTTTTTGTTTCCTCTCCCTGCCGTTTTTTTGCTCTCGGGTTCTTTTTTGAACTTGTAAAACTCTGACACCAGCCTTGTTCTGTACGTAGGTCTAGGCATCTTTCAACCTGCGAATCAACCAATATTTTCCAGCTAAGAATAAGGTAAGCTCCTGAGCAGTTTTACTAAACAGCTGTAATAACTGATAAACATAGTTGCATTGGACTTTTCTTGAACAACAGACACACAAGCTGAGTTTTTCCAGTGTGTCCTTAACCTTACACTTGGCAGTGCCTGATCACACTGATGTTGGCTGCCAGCCCGGGGCCGAAGAATCTACTGACTGAGCTGCTTGCATGATGGAGAGAGAAGAGAGCTGGGGTGAGGGGGGGGGGACTAAAGGAGATTTAAGCCCTACCTTCCAGAATAGGGAAAGTGAGATCACTGGCAAAAAAAAAAAAAAGATTGATGATCCCCCCCGCCTTGGTCACGACCCAGCAGGAATATTGTAAATGCAGAGTTATGTGCTTTACAAAGTCTTCGCTACAGGGGAATACACCAGACTCTATGATCACACTCAAGGGTTTGATGCACGCAGACACAGGGAATCAGAGCAAATAAAGGAGGGGCTCCTGCTGTTTGAGTTATAATCTATAAAACACGTCTTTCTCTGTGAAAATTTTTCTTCCTGGGAAAGACAAGACGAAAAATGCCACAAATATGTAAAAGCTTTCACAAGCTGAATTGCTCAAATTATCATTGTACAGGATCAATCAGTACAGCAAGTTGTTTACTTCATCTCCTCCATGGTCATCAGATACGTGAAATGCCTTAGCAAGGTGAAATGCGAAGGGTGCATAAAGCTTCATTAGTGAAAGTTCTTCAGTCACTGACATCATGTGCATTGCTGATTGGCTGGAAGAAAAGCCCTCACACTCTTTACCCTCTATGGATATTGATTGGACACCACAAGTGTATGTGACTAAACACACATAGGCTGAAGGACAAGGAGGCTGTAAAAGGAAGTTGGCACGTGTCATTTTAGCGATTGTAGTAAAAGAGTAAAAATCAAACAATGACAGTGGCATCTTTGCCATTTCAAGCTTTCAGTCTCAATTTAAAATCATCATCAGGGAGCAGAGAGAAACAGCTGATACACTCCATGTGTTAGTTAGATAGATATCTAATCAAAGTATATATTGTGTACATTGTACATACATGCTGTAAATTAACACCTGGCAGTCACAGCGAATGAAAGAACATTATTGTCAGAGGTGTGTACTAACATGCAACAAATAATGGAAACCAATACATGAAATGATGGCACAAAAGCCAGAATAAGCAGTTTCCATTGACAACATCTGGCCACATCTGGCCACAATGTTTAAACCAATATCTAAAAAGGAAAAAAGTTACATACTGCACACTCTGCAGGTGACAATGTAGTTAACTGGCTAATGTTAATGAAGCTAGTTTCTCATATGTAATATCAAGCTATGATTATTTCATTAGCTCATCTTGAAGCTGTTGTGGTGGTTTTATATACAAAATATATTAATTCATATGATTATTAATAAATAATAAAAACTTAAATATGAATGAATAATACAAATTTATTAATATTAAAATTAAATGTATGGACGTAAGTCTTGAGGAATCATTAATGGCAAATGACTTAAGAAGTAAAAAAACGAAAAAATCCATTTTTTTTACTTTGCTCCAGCATGTCAGTATTACTCTACATCATGAGTTCCCAGACCTTTCTTCTCAGGACCCTTAGGGGTAATTTTTTTTGTTTTCCTTGACCCAAACTCATAAACTTAAATCTGTATTTGTGCAAAAAACAAAAAAATAAAATATGTAAATAAAGTGTACTATGTAAGGACTAAAAGGTATAAAAGCAATAACTACACTATCTGAGTAAGGTCAAAACAATATGTTCGTACAAATGGTCTTTTGAACGTTAAGCACAAGGCATTTGAGCTTAACAAACCAGTGTAGCCAAAAAAAGAAAAGAAGAAATGTGCCTCTTTCAACTGGCAACCTACGTAAAAAGGGGTCCATGGTTGATAGTGGGTCCTGACCCTACAGAATTCTGTTTTGTTATTCTTCTATCTGCTGTTAAACCTCTGTTTTCCCGTTAAAGTTCACTGTTTTCCAAGCAGCACAACCTCTGCGTCACATAGGACAAGAGAAGAAAAATTGAACTTTCAGGAAAACAGACAGCAACAAGGCTACTCCTGTCCAAAAACACAATAGCTGAAGAAGAGGCTGAAGCACAGACAGAGCAGCCAGCGAGGGAAGATTGACAGCACACTGCGGCAGCGAATACAAAGAAAGGAGAGGGAAAAGAATTGGCGCTCGTAGTCAGCCGGATTATCAAGCCCATCATGTCCATCGCACCGGGGGTCAATGCCACAGCGCTGTCCCCTGCCTTGAGCTTTCAAAGACCCTTACCTCAAGCCTGTGCCTTCCTTGTCACTGCCACCCAGGTGGAGAAGCAGTTGGGAGGCTTTGCAAAAGTAAGGTAGCTTGAGAAGCGATCTGGACTGCAGTGGAAGTAGGTCAAACTTCCATCCCCTTCCAGGCAGGTTCACACCATTTCACACCTTGATTTGTGTGACTATTATGTGTCCCTCTGAGTCACATGTAAATTCAGTGTGTGGATACTTCTAAAGCATGGATGCATTATGAGAGATTAATACAGGGGATTGATCAAAGAAGTGTTAAATATGATCAAAACGTTCTCACTCTGATTTTGGCCACAGACCTCTGTTGCATAGCATCAACCCTTTTCTCTCCCCACATTTCATGTCTCTATCTCCTCTGTAAAAAAAAAAAATTCTAATAGAGACAGAACGCCAAAAAAATATTACAAAGAAAGAGAGGAAGACACAGCGAGTCAGTCTTTCTGCCAATTTGTTCCAGAAGCCAAGTGTGGAACTACAACAAAAAAATCTACTGCAACCCACAAAAGCCTTTTTTTTTTAATATAAAGACGTGTCCTAAAAAATAACAGGTTAACTTAAATGGAAAACAAGATAAATTATGATCCAATATTTGTTCACTTTTCTGATTTACAGGAAGTTATTTTTAATGTGCACGACTTTATATAATTGTAAACGTCACTGATAACGAGCTAGGGGTTCAACACAAAGGGCATTCTCAAACCCTTGTTATTTTTCACTAGTCTGAAACTTTGGATGAGTTGTTAACCTGTTGAATTTTTTCAGTTGTTCAGTCTCTTTTCACACAGGAAAATTCAAGGCAACCGAAATACATCTCTAAAGCCGTGTGAGAACATTCACTTTGTTCATTGATTAGATGCAGGGGAGAGAAAGTAAACACAGGAAGAAGGTCTTGTGTTCTGAGATCTGATGCATAAATCAGTCAGAGAGTTTTTTATTTTGTTTTTTTATTATTTTACAATGCACTGCTCAGCGGCAGAGCCCCTCTCCTTTATCCACTGGAGTAAGCTCCTTGTTTTTGTTGTTTGTGAAAAGCTGTATGATTTAGCCTTCTGCACAAACATCAAGAAGACAGCACACTCTGTTGGTGGTCCAGGTCACACCTCACTCCATTCTCACGCTAGCTGCTGGCAGCTGTTTCACTGATTTTGCTTATCCTTGTACCAGTATTTAACTTACTCTTACTCAGGTACCTGAGCTCCAACTTGTGAAGATCACATTGTTGCTGGATCAAATTAAAATCTCATTACATTCCCATAACAGTCACATCAATCCTGATTCTGCTTGTGAGTGGATCGTGACTACTTCTACTTAAGAGTTTCAGTCCTGGTCTGCACACTGTTTACATCTGCCCAAATGAGTCTCTCTAGTTAAAATCTCTATTTTTTGAGTGTATGCACCAAATGAGCAACTTTCATAGACATGAATAAGCAAATTAAAGCAAAATATCTGTTTACAAACATTTATGCCCTAAAGAGCTTAAAATGGCTGGGTGGGGAAGTGTGTTTAAGAAAGTGGTGATAGAATATCCTGCATGGCCTGGCGCTGTATGAAGTCAAATTACACCGTTGCCCTGTTTATCAACCTTGACACCTGTCAGTGAAGCAGCAAACTTCATTGTGCGTTTAAAGACTGGAGAATCTCATCTGCTGTATATCAATAACTTTTGTGCAGTACATGACATCTTGCACAGAGGCTGGTGTTTTTCGTCTTTACAGTTTTTATAGATCAGGAGCTTTAATAATATCGCTGAGGTGCCAAAACATGTCATTTCGGAGTACCTTAAGCTGTCGTGAAAATCACAATATATGGCATGCCTGGCTAAAACATATTGACTATGTAATTAGCCTCGAAATAACGGGAGTGAAAGACAGCTTTGGGTTCAATAGGTTAATGGGCCTAATTGAGGGATTTCTGAAAGTGCTGTAACACCAGTGCTGAAACTCTGAATGCAAAGTATTTAAGCAGCATGGTGGTGTGTGTCTTTTTTTTTTTTTTTTTTGCTCCTGAAGTGCTGTAGTGGAGGTGGACAAAATGATCACTATGCAGGGTGATGAGATGAAACTGGTGCACTGCTACAAGAAGAAGCCCTGAAAGAATGACAGTGAAAAAAAAAAACTGGACTGATCTCTCTGATGCTCCTTGCAAGAGAGGCAAGGCAATCCTTCACTCAGAGGGAGACTTTAGGTCTTTTAATAAATGCAAAAGACTATTTTAAATGTTCCACCAATCAGCTGTGGCTACTGTAGTGCACTGCTTGCTGCAGTGGATGAAGAAGCTACAAAAAGACATAGAGAGGAAGGTAGGATAAAACAGCATGGAGAAACAGCCTGACACTGACTGTGTGGCCAACATCCTAGCAACCCACAGTGATTTGTTTGATCCATGAAAACAACAAGGAGGCTATAGGATTGAGGTGTGGGAGCTGCACCTGTGGTGTGAAGAAAATAGCCTGTCTCTCAAAACTGAAACTCTTATTGATTTTAAGCAACTTTATTTTGTCTTCACCTCACTCTCTTTCTATTGTGCTTCTGTTGATACTAATAACAGCTTTAATTTTTCTAAGATTTATTACTTCTGCACAAAGGGAACAAAAACAACAAATGCTGCTCTTCCTTGGATGTTTTGAAAAAGTGGTGTGCCACTTAGAGTGATGGTTTGCCTCATTAGAGCATTAGGATTTAATATTGCCATGAGGCATCTTATCTGTAAAACAGTGAAAGCAGCTCAGTAAAATTGTAGCCTTGTTTTTTTGACAATGAGAAGTACTGTATGCAGTAAAATTACCACTAACTTCATAACTATACAGAATACAGTGCTATGGGCAAAGATAATACTCATCCAAGCCATCATCTGTTTACTACATTGTTACCATCTGAGGGTTGTTAGCGCACTATCAAGTCTCACACCACCTGCTTTAGGAGAGTTTTTATCCACAGGCAGTGAGACTCATCAACAGTCAGCCCACAGGGTCATGAACGAGATACTCTTTACTGATTATTCATGGATAAAATTAGTGGATCGTGTTGTTTCTTCGCCATGTTACAGTAGATGAATTAGGCCTCTCTGAAATCCCTGATTTTAATCATGATTTTAATGTAAAAGGGATATGAGGCATCAACATGTCTGAATTCTTTTAAATGCACATTTTATTGCTATAAAAGTGTTGTCATACAGTATGTGTATATTACACAGTGTTTTTACTTTTGTTATGCACAGTTTCACTCTCATTTATTTATACACAGTTGGTTGGGTTGTAAGCGGTCCAGTGGGGTGTTGCCAGAGCAAAAGCGTTTAATTGCATTGGAAGGCATTGCTGGACTTTTTAATGTGTGTGACAATAAACTGATCCGAAATGATTCTCAGTCCAATCTGGAGCACTCTGGCCAAGCAGGAAGAAAAAAAAAAGAAGCCAAGCTGGCCACCAGCAGCTTACGTAACAGCTGAGTATACCTCTATCTGTGAGGTTGTTTTATGTAGCTTATTTATATGCATGTCAGAAGATGCGGTCACAGCACAATATGTTGGTACTGTTTATGCTCTGTGTGGCAACATTGTGCCATGTACTCATAAAGATGAATGACCAACCATTTGAAAAAAACAAAAAAAACCCCCAAAAAATCCTGAATAAATTAGAGGAGACACGTAAATGCAGATGCTTACATGAGCTGTCAAACGATGGTTTCATTAGTATGAAAATGCTGTGAATCATATGTCTTTTGCTGTCATAATGCTTAAACCCAAGTGAGCACTTTTGGGAGAATTTGGTGTAATAGCTCTCTCCAGGACCATCATCAAAACACAAATACGACTTGAGGGAATAGTGTTTGGAGTTCAGCCCTCCAGCAGAGTGCCACAGACTTTTAGACTCTCTGACAAGGAGCACTGAAGCCCTTCTGGAGGCTCCTTAATAAGACATTTTATATCCTCTTATCTCATTTTTTCCTTATCCTTTCTATCTGCATGTTCAAACAATGTTTAGAGCTGAAAAATATGTTGATTAATTTGACAACAAAAAAGTGATCAGTGTTATTACTGATATTTAATTAAACATTAAAAACTGCAATATTTGCTTGTTGTAGTTTCTCAAGAAAAGTCTTTTTTTTGTTTTCTCAGTTTTGTATCATCTTAAATTGAGCATGTTTGATGGTTTGGTATGTTGGTCTGAAAAATTAGCACCTTTCAATATGTATTGTTTTGACTCATCATGCTGTAGATTGAGATAGCAATTGATGAATGAAAAGAGAAACAGATTTGTCGATAAAAACTGTAGTGCTGTGATGGTTGAGTTCTTCTTTATAATAATGATAGAGCAAATGAATGCAAAATTTTTTATTTTTAAAAATTTGAAGATTTAAATCTACAAATTCATACGAATCAATTTTATGAAGAACAATTAATATATGTATTTTTCTAAAATACATTACATTTGGGTTAAGCGTCTTTTTCCTGACAGCGATACGTAGCCACAGCATGCCGTCCTTTGTTCCAGAATTAGCAGTGTGTTCTGCATAGGTTATTTTCTTCCGTCAGCTTTATTGTGGCTCATTCTAACTCTTTCTAATAATTCTTTATCTCAAATCCTCTGCAAGTTTGGCGTTAGAGTGCAGCATGTGATGCTTTCACATTTAATTTATACAAACAGCTAATCGTCATGCATAATGCAACGAGGCAAGTGTGGAAACAAGCTCAAAGGCTTTGGGTAATGCTAATTGAATTTGAAGATGAAGTATCTCATAGACAAATTGTTTGTGACTTCATCCTGTGCTATAATTACTCATGTTTAATGAGGGTAAAGACATGGAACAATGTTGAAAATGCATATGTCCCACAAATAAATACGCTTGCATTTTAATGTGTCTCCTCCCACAGAGCACTGCACATGACACAAATTTTGTTCCTGATGTGCCTCTATATATCCAAATCTGTTATGAACTCACAAAAAACTTTGTATTTTTTTCGTAGACATATTAGGTAGACATATTAAATAAATAAAATCAGTTGTAAGCTGATTTTTTTTTTCTTTAGAACCCAATGTTCTCCTTACACAAAGAAAATTCTGCTACATTTTGTTCATTTCATAACAGCCAATTAGACTTGAGTGTTACTTCAATGACTGCCTAATGTCCCCCACAAAAGACTCTAACTTATACTATAAGCACATTCTTGTGACAAAGAAGCACAAATAATGCCATAGAAAATGACGCACACTGTCAGGATTAATAAGGCTTCCCCACACCTCCCACCCAGGCAGCTTGGAGCAAAAAAAGCACACACGCATACCCATATTTGGGCCATTGCATGTAAACATTAGTCCAGTTAAAACAGATTGTGTAGCTGACTGGTCCACTCAACCAAAAAAAAAATTATCCCTGGGTAAATTTCAACCCAATAAACATCCCCTTCATGCTTGTGTGTCACATAAAAGTTTTCAATAAATACTTTGCCCAGCAGCCTTTTGGTTAGACAACAAAAAGATCAAGTATTTTCTGTTCGAAGTTGCACTGTATTACAGCATTAGCTAAAACTGCTACAGAAATGAATAGAAATATCATTTTAAAAATGAGCAAGCAGAAGAGTTTTTTATTCACTTTCTAAACCAAGCCTGAGACCTTGAAATGCTCCAGCAGTGATGTTGACACTGATACCTCTTCTGGATGAGTGGGTTGCGAGACCCTTAAAGGGTTTCTGCACTGTGTCTTTTGCTCAACTGGCACCCTTTAGTCTAAGTTCCCTGCTCCAACTTCCCTCTTGGACTGCCTGTAATATCTGGCTGTTGCCCAATTAAGCTCATTTTATGAAAATATGTATTTCCCCTGAATCTATGGGTTGTTTGTACAGAGGGGAAGTTCTGCCAGTTTGCTGCATCAACAGTACAACTCACCAAAAACTTTTGAGTGTAACATTAAAATGTATCTATCTATGCCACTAACTATTGATTTTTCTGTGTATTTTTTTCTCTTTGTTACTCTCTGTTACACTGTTGTGTCTTTTTTTTGGAATAAAAGCTATGTTAACATTTAGTTTTTTTTATAAAACGTATGAGTTTATCAGTAACAATGGCCAAAAAAATACAAGAAAATTAAATAGAATGCACCAAATTTAATAAAACCATTTGACAGATGTGCTCTGATTTAATGTTTTCAAAGAAGCAATATAATGTCACCAGTATGAAAATTTTAATTCTATGGGGGCTCTCTGTGGGTTTATCAAAAACAACATTAAGATGTAAACATCAAACTTGCAAAAAATAGTATTTAAACCATAACCAAAAACATATTCCACAGTCCACAGGTTAGAAATACACCAGTGTATTTTGAAACAAGAAAACACTAAATAAAGTTAACACATTAAAATCCTTAAAATCCCATTTTCTCCTTTTCCCTCATTATGAGAAAAAAAGAATTAATTTATATGCTAAAAGGTTTTATTTTAGGCCTTTAACTCGGCAGAACCATTGCATTCCGAACGGATTATCATTGCTTTGTGCTTTTTGTTGCCTTTTTTGAAAAATGCTTTAAATCAGTCATACCTGCCCAAATCCACAGCAGCATCACTGTGTGAGCAAAATCTGGCATCTTGAAAATGGCAAACATGTTGTTTTCTTCTGTTTTAGTATTGTTATTTATGTTGACCAGCTGGTAACATAACTTAGAGCTACTTGCTCTCTGCTGCCCCCCTGTTTATTAGCAACCATCATTGTTTATTACTGCACTGTTATGAAGCTAGCACTCTTCTTTCCTCCCAACATATGCAACAGAACATATTGCAACATTTTTGAATCTTAAGCACATTACTCTCACATTTGTGAGGCCAATTAAAGATAACTAGCAACTGTTCCTCATTTTGACTTTATAAAATGCCGAATGACTATCAATTAATTTTTTTAATTGATAAATAGACCAAAAGTTTCACCAATACATTTATCTCTTATTCTCCATACATTTTCTTCCACTCACTTCAGAGCACTTTCCACAAAGGCAACAGTTTGCATTTTCAAATCACATTCTCCCTCTCCTCCTGTGAGAAGAGGCATTCCCGGGACGGATGGGATATATTATCCCTCCAGCGTCTTCTGGGTTTACCTCAGGGTCCCTTCCAAGGTGGACATGACTGGAATACAGACCTCTGCACATCTACTATCCTATTTTGGTCAAAACCTGTAAAATCAAATGAATGCAACCCGAATATATTACACCAAAAAACTGGTGCTCATCGTTTCGGAAGAGCCTTGATTTTCTGTGCTCTTTCCCATCTGTCAAACAGCTCAAAAGAAGTTTGAAATGAATTTAGCTGTAGAAGAGATATGAGTGCTTTTTTGAAGATAATTCCCTGAGGCAAAGTGCAGTGCAGCCATGTGTGTGTGTCTATCATACTGCCAGTTACTGTTCCGGATCAACTGGATTGCAGTAATTGGTCCAGTTCTTTTTGATGTGAACTTCCAGCATGTTTGGTAATGTACCAAGCTGAGCTCCTGACATCACACTCAAGATCTTGTGCAGGTATTCTTCCACTCCGGTATCAGCTTGTGAAACTGTCCTCTTGACACTTTATAGTCCACACAAATGAGGATATCATCCCTGCTCGAGGGCTGCATGTCATTTTATAGAATTACTGTTTGGAATAAAAAAAGTAGAATGAAATCCGACTGTGCAAGGTGTGATTTGAATATTTGTAGGTCAGAAGCTGTCTAGACATCTAAGTTAGAAGATGGGTGAAATAGGAATAAGAAAATCATTGAGCATCCTTTCAAGGACTATGTTTCAGTGTGCAGTGAGACCTGCTTTACATACAAATAGTTACAGGTGTCATTGAAACAACACTTCAGCAATCTAGATATTTTACAACTTTTACTAGCCAATTAGGTTTGTTAAAATTCTGACCTATACATAAAGATATTTTGTGACTTTTGAATAGTATTAACCAGAAGAGGCATTCCCCACACACACAGATAAAGTTCTGTCACCCAAATAAGACTTGAGCCACACAACAATATTCTTGTTTTTCTAGTCTTCAATCAATCAATATGAGCTGATAAACTGTATCACAAGCGGCAGAAAGATTTAATATCAAAACAGTTCAACGACCGGCAACTTCAGCATCAGTCAAACGTCACTTACGACCTTTGGGACTGTAGAATCTTTGCTGTGATGGATTCAAAAGCCTGACTGAAACCTTTCAAAAGAAAGTGCTCAATTCAAAAAGGATTTGTGCCATTTTGAGTACTTTCTCTAATACCCTGGCAAGAAAAGGTTATTTGCTCCCACAATCAATTTCTCAGGCAGGAGGGGGGCTCAAATGATACATTAAAAAAATTCTACAGCAGTGAGGCATCCAAAGTGGTATATGTTTTTTCCAACATTAAGGGATCTATTCTGAGCTCTTTTGAGCCATTTGACTCCAGAAGCTCTGCACAGGAACTGCAATTCAGCCACTTGCATATATGGCTTTATTCCGCTGGTCACTACCCAGAAGCTTGTCACTTTAAGTGAGGGTTGGAACACAGATGGACTGGTAAATTAGGAATTTAAACACAACACTCCTGCATCTGCATGACTGGAGATGCTGCACCAATCTGCCTATTGATTTTACGCTCCATCTAATTCTAACTAAAATCCTTCACTTGGGGCGAAACCTCATTCCCAAACCACAGGGAGTTAAGAAAATATCTTTCTTTAAACTGCCATCTCTGAACACCTGTACACCAACTGACATTTTTTCAGTTAGAAACCTATTGTGGTTCCTCATATTCTCTCTCTCAAGTGGTCACGCACAAACTTGGTCAGAACCTCCTTGACGTCAGTTTCCAAATCACTGGGTACCTTGTTAGTTTCTGTGAACAACATACAAAGCCAATGTTGCTGTTTTAAACATGTCTAAAACATGTGTTTAACTTGTAAAAGGATCAATCATTTAAGCACTTTTAATATGCAACTGTTGCAGCTCGGTCAAATCAAATCAAATCAAATCAAATAAATAAACAAATAAACAAATAAATACATTTAACTGCTTTTAAGGTTTAAGAAAAATCCCTGACTTCTGCTTAAACTTAGAATGCAGTCCCATCCTGCTGAATTCAAGTCCTGGGTCCACTCTTACTGGTACTTTTTAGCTGTTAGTGCTAGTCAGATTGATCTGCTACTATAGGCATCAACAGTGCTGTGGACTGCTTTCATTGGAGCGAGTTGAAAGCAATGTGCGTTGTAAATGGACACTAAAGGGGCTCTGCCAAGGAATCCTCTCCAAGCTGCTGCATGTGATGAGCTGGGAGTTCGAACGGGTGGTGTTTGCATATGATTCCACTGTACAAGGTGAGTTTTTCTTCTTCTGGTTGCTGTTTTGTAGCCTAAAGTGCCAGATTAATCCTCCCCTTTAAAACACATGATTTAATTAAAGTAAAAAGCAAAGTACAAAGAATGAGCTGGAATTTGTATCTTGTTTACCTCTCGGCTATTTGCATGCCTCAGTTTAAACTTGTACCTTTCATTAATTGGTTCTTGAAGTGTATTAATCCCTAAGAGATAGCTTTATAGTGCTCTATATTCAATGGCTGTTATTAGAGAGCCAGCAGCAGCACCTTGCCTCCTCCTCTGAGACGAAGAGAAACAGTGGGTGCTTTCTCCAGAGAACAGACAGCCGCATTCATTAGGATATTCATGGGTGCAGGGGGACGGCTGAGTGCAGCTCAGTGGAATATAGTATGCGAAGCAACAGTTTAACGAAAAAGATTGGACCTGGAGTAATTTTTCCATCACTGTACACAAGACGAAAATACAAACATACATGGAATAAACTGGTATATACACAATTTTCAAGTTAACATCTGTCACGTAGCTAACTTCGTTTTCTTTGTCTACTTTTGCCAGAGACCTACTCATCCACCCATTTGTGCTATTTGTAGGTATGAGGGGTTTTTTTCTTCCTGTCCACATATCCTGTAGATTGTTACCTATGCCATTAGCTTGCTCCTTTTGATGTTACCAAGGCGTTCTGTCAAACCTTTGCTACATTCAACAACTTGAGGAGAAAAAAATATATTTTTAAGGCAGCATGTTGTGCAAGAGAGAAAATGTGGTTTTGACGGAGTTTCCTGGATGCATTTTGCTGATTTTGGCTGATGCATAGCAGCAGCCCAAAATACAGTGTTGCCAAAAACAAAAACGATGCTGCACTGACACGCTGCCTGTCAGTGGCTTTCACCAGCCTAGCCTCTATAAGTGGATTTCTTTTTTTTCTTTTTTTTTTCTGGATGGATTTGAATTCAAGGAGATGTCCTCAATCCTCACAAATACAAGCACATTAATGCATGTAAGCGTGCACACACACACCCACATACAATCATCCCCTCCTACGTGCCCTCCCCTCACAGAAAATTTTGCCATTGTGGAGTTTAAGCTGCGGTATGAGTTAAATTGATGTGGTGAATATAGTGCACTGTTCACTAACAGTCATCAGCAGCCTGCTGAGGGGAGAAATAGTGATGACAGCTATGACTGTGCAAGTGCAAAGAGGAAATGAGAGAAGCAGGATTGTCATCACTCAGTCAGTGGGAGAATTAAATAGCAGGAAAATAAAGGAAGAAAATATGAAGAGACAGAAAAAAAAATTAGATGAGCTGCTTATTGCAAAACAGGAGGGAAAGTTTTCAATTTCTTTTCAAAGGCTGATTCTATAAACTTTACTTATGCACAATCACAAACAGTCTTTCAACACCTTTTGTGTCTAGAAAAAATTATGTGTTCCGTTAAAAGACAGGATTTGATAATGTAGACTCATAAAGTACCTGATAGTGACACAGAACACAGAGTTAAGCATTTCTTGTAGAAGAACATTTCATTGTTCTTGTAACAATACTAAAAGAAATGAACTCACAAAAAAAGAAAAAAAAAAGTTCTTTCACATACAATGTTGGGAATATGCATTGTGTGTGTGCTGGGACCAGTGGTTGGGCACAGTTCCTTTTACAAAAAAATATTTGCAAGGCAGTTTTTTAGAGTTTTAAATTGTACCAGCAGGGGTTCCAAAAGTTTTGAGTGCCACTTTACGAAGACAAGACATGACCGAGGCCTTAACTTCCAGTAGTTTGTGTGATTTGTTGCTTAATTTCTTGAGTGTCATATTTTTTCTGCTTTGATATCATGTTAGCTGTCACCTGAGGTCTGGTAAGGTAGGCGTTAATATAGAGTTAACTCCTGAAACCATCTTTTCTCTGCAAATACAGTTTTTTTTTCTTTTTTTACAGTGGTGGCTTTTCTATCTCTCCTACACATTAAACTGCCAAGATGCTCACTGAAATCTTTACCTTTAGCTAACAACACTATAGCACTGATGACAGAATGTTATCACTGTGTCACTCAAGTAGTACTTCAATTCACTCCACAAACAGACTTTCAAAAAGCTGTCAATCCAAATCTGACAGACACTTGTTGGGGAGGTTCAGTTGACTAAGTGAAATAGCGAGAGTGAAAGTATTAAAGTAAGCAGATGATGAAATGATGAAATTATAATGTATGAATTTTATGTCACATTTAAGGTTGCACAAAGTTTTTTATATATGTGTACACACACGTCCATATATATATATATATACATACATACATACATACATATATGTGCATAAAGCAGCCAAAAGGAGAAAACATGTTTGCAGTCTGGACTGACATGAAAAAGGAGTTGGCTTCGTGAAACTTTGCGCATGCATGGTGAAAGTATTAGCTGTGGTGACAAAAAAGGTTTAATTTTTTTGTTTTTATTGAGGCAAAGTCAGTTGAACTGATGATTCACTTTATGGGGTTTTAAAGTTCTGATGAACATTGAAAGTGAAGATATGACTCTCCCATCATTTATTCAGAAAGGGGTCAACTTGCGAGGAGGGACTTGCTTAGAAGGACTTCGACCATAATCACACAGTGGCCATTTTCCTCTGACGTTATGCTCAGGGGAGCTTAAACACTGTTATTAAACATAATATGTGCTGTGTTCTTGTATGCAAAGTGTAAAAGCACAGATAATCTGACTGCAACAATCAGTGTAGAAGTGTAAAAGGAGTCAAAGGAAAATCATTTAAAAGGATGTAATAAAAGGAGGTTATTTAGTAGTCATCTAGCTTTTTAAAGTGCAATTGTGACCATTTTAACCACTAGTCTGGACAGCTTCATCAGTGGTTCAACATGTATTTGATAGAGCTTTTGGGCCTCCCTACACTTCAGTGTGGAAAATATTAAGATATTTATTCATAAATACATAAATGGTGGATATTTGATTAAAAATTAAAGTTTAAGAACCAAATGTTAATGTTCCAAGTGTAATCTTCTGGCTTTGGGTTAATTGCTAATATCTGTACAAGTTTAGCATGTTAACATGGCAACATTTATTGGTTAGCATACAGCCAAGGCTGATTAGAATGTTGTCAGTTTTGCCTGATGATGTTAGTGGAGGTCAGTCAGAGGATTGATACAGTCAGCATTATTCATCCTCTTGGATCATCGCTGTCTGCGTTGGATTTCATGGAAATCCAGCCAATATGTGCCATTTCTTTGGTTCAAAGTTGTGGACTGACCAAAAGACTGACTGTGACATCCCTTTATTCCAACCATAAATTGTTGACTAATTCACAATTTATAATTATTAATAAATAATTTCATTTTTCTCCGATTTCCATTTCTTATCACTTTCAAATGAATTTTGAGACTTTTCTCTCTGTGCTAATCAAAATCTTCTTGCAGCCTTGATTCATTAAATCAATGGGGAAACTGGGTAAGAACCACAACAAAAATTATTTACACTGACAAACTTTATGTTAACAAACATAAGACAATAAGCCCAGCACAATAAGTCTATAGCAGCTTCTAAGTTTGGCATTTCATTTGTACTTAAATATATGCTGCTGCTACTGTCCTTACAGTTTAACATATTATATTTTCAGCTGCAATTTTACATGAGGGGTTAGAATGTTGATGACACTGACCAGCCAATCTCAAGTATTTTCCAGCATAATTTCTGGTAAAGTCCTTATATTCATGATGCAAGATGTATGGCCTTTAGAAGAGGGTTAAGGGCTAAATCACATCTACAATTAATATTCAAATCACTACCTGAAATGTATATTTAATGCAAAATTTCTGCATAGCATTACATGTCTGACATTTCATGTTCTTCTTTGCTTGAATGCTAACATGTACTAGATTAAGATGTGTGTATGTACGTGTGCGTGCGTGAGACTGTATCCACTTGTCAGTGTTATATTAAGAATGACAGGTTGATTTCTTGTCTCATTAGGTGGAATGAGAGCAGCTTGATATCATGGAAACATCTCTGTCACTCTTACCTTCATATTTCCTCTCTGCCCCACTGCACAGGCTATTATTAGACACTGGATGAAAGGTTGGACACCACTGACATATCATTATCACACAGTAATGAGTGGAAACACCTGAACTTATCACAGTGACATGCTCAGCCAGGTCTCTTTCAAGCCAGTCATGCCCATTGGTGCTCCATACAGACGCACAAAGTACACTTAAGCATCTACATGAGATGCATTGGCCTTTCAATAAACTCAAATGTGAAACCATCTGCATCGATATTAGACACTTGTAGCAATTGTTACACCTGACATGACACGAAGAGCAACAATTCCCCAAGAGACATGGGGGTTTGGGTAGATTGGTGTGTCACACACAGGACTTTTGAGCAGGAGACTAGTGTTCAAGTCAAACCAATGATGTTATCCTAGATCAAACTGCAACCATTTTACAACATTGATCGTGGGCGTGACAAAGCTGTGTCGATGTCTGACAAGCTGGGGTGAGAACGTGTAAGTATGTTTTGAATCCATGTGATGGGATCAGGTGAAATGTGCAGTGAGTCTGGCGTGTGTGCAGATTCTTGCTCAGTTAAAGGTGAGTGTCTGATATGTAAAACTTCACAGGTGAATTCATTGAAACTGCTTTGAATACCTGAAAACTTTCTTCCTGTGCTGTCTGTGAAGGCTGGTGCTGCTGATTTTAACTCAATGGGTTGGAAGCAACCAGTGAAAAATTTCAGTGAGGACTCAAAGGAGCATTAACAAAAACGTGTTAAGAGAGGGAGATGAACATATGGACTGATAGAAATCTGACATTTAAATTTGCAGCATCTTGTGCACTGCTGAAAAATCAATGAAATTATCTTTTCACAGAGCACACAACTGAAAATTACAGACATCTCAGCCACTTTCAGAGCCCTCTTCCCACCTGTTTTGACAATTTCTGCTGTTGACTAATGACAGTATACTTTGGAGGCAGAATACAAATCATGGAGCAAATTTCTCAGAACAGATGAAGCTTTTATAATTGGAAAGCTGAGATGTTAAGCATCAAGGGGAAATGAGAATTATAAGAATTATTTCTTTTAAGAATGTGAACTAGTGCCAAAAAGATAAAGGAAGCCACTAAAATGATTCTGTTCGGAAAATGTAAGAACAAAAAATAGGGGAGAAAAAACACATCAAAGAGCAGACTCAAGTGAAAGAACCATGCTGTGTTGAACATTATACAGTATCGGTCATTCTACTAAAATGTCTCTTGGGTTTTCAGAGAAGCATAACATGCCAATTCAATAGCACCAAAAATAGATAGAAATAAGCCTGATAGAGGAGGAGAAAAAAGAGAATAGTTTAAATAAAAGGACAAACATCAGCACAGTGGAGAAAATTCTCTGCTGCTTATTCTTAGGATTTAATATTAAGCAAAAGCTTATTCTGCATTAACTAGTGTCATGAATATAAAAAGTGTTGGCAAGAAACATTCAAAGGAATGTCTGGTAGTTACTGATACATCATATAATGATATAATAATGTAGATTTGTCATAAAAAAAACACAATGCCTTTTTATTTTTGTAAAGCAGCACTGAAGAGAACTCAATAAACTTGCATCTACTGTAACTTAGGAAGAACGCTCTTTCTAAAGCCATGCTAGCATGCTCGCACTGACAATGCTGACATGCTAAGCAGGCATGATGTTTACCAAGTTCATCATCTTTGCTAATTGTGGGTTGACTAAATTTTGCAAACCAGGACTAAACAATATACATTATGCAGCTAAGACTGATGGGAATTTCCACTACTTTTTTTTAAGTAAGAGTTTGGCTCAAGTTAAAACTGAACTGTCTTTACAAGAAGAATTAGAGAATTTCCAGAGTTCTACCTTGAAGTGCATAAATATGAAGTACTGTAACAAAATTTACTACAGTTAATTTACTACTTGTCAATATTTAGTATTAGAGTGGGCAAGCAAAAACTGTGACCCGATGGAGGCGTGGATGAAAAGTCAGTGGATAGTCAAAGCAGGTTTGATTCAACTGAACAAAACTTGACAGCAACCATCCAGAAGTTGTTGCGATTTCTCACCTTGGATCAAATTGGTGGACAAACAAATCAAAAGACAAACACCGCCAATCAAAAGACCAATGCTGCTTGCAAAGGAACCAACAATTTCAACCAATTTCACGAGACAAAAGAACCCTTCAGTTTTGTGAAGTAGCTTTTCATCTCTTTTCTATCTTGTTGATCATGTTGTAACCTCTCCAATTTAATTTATAAGCCCACAGAGTGTCTCATCCCCAGTTTGGGACCCATTTATCTAAACGGACTAACACTGACATTTGAACTTTGTTTTATGCAGTTTATTGTCATTATGTGGTGGATCTTGTTTTTGCTTTGATAAGATTTAATTGAGAAATCAGCCAGAATTTAAAAATCTAATGTGTGCTGCAGTTCACAATCTGTTGCACAGTTTGTGATCACAAACTGTGCCGCAGATGGTGCGATGGTGACTGTTGCTGCATTATGCAAATACAGTTTAAATGAAATGTTTAATATGCGAACAAGTTCTCAGTCAATATAGACGGACAGAAAAACAACAGCCATGGTCACATGATAGCAGATGGTCGTATGATGAATCTGCAAAGGACCCTTGGTTGGAGTTTGACAGACTGCTGGAAGTAGACAGCATCAGCTGTCTGTAAACCTCAGACCAAAACCAGCCACAGCATTGACTAAAGAGGAGTCAAAGTGATCAAACAGAAGTCACCTGAAGTTAAATACTCATGTCAGATGTATAACTTGTGCTGATTGCTGAGCAATGTCTGAGCCACAATGTTCAACAAGCTGGAAAAATAACCTTGAGTTTGAATTATTTGAAAACTGAAATGCTCTGCAATCTACATAGAAAATGTGTATGTGGGACAAGAAAACAGAATGCAATTTAAAGTTATGTTAATCCAACTCAAAGAAAGCTAAAAAAGTGACATTTCTTGTCCACAATGAACCATTTCAAATGCTCAAGACGCTGAGTTTTCTGGTTGGCTATTTACCTTTTTTTAGTGTCTTCAGCAAAAATTCTGAGGAAAAAGTGTGTGCAAGTGTGCTGCACAGAACAATAATGTATTCCACAACTTCTACTACTGTCAGCCTCACTCACAGTGTGCTTCTTCTCGTTCCTTATTACCTTGAGACACAACTGCAGAAGGATGTGAAGTGCATAAAGGACAAGGAGGCTGAGGTAGAGAATAAACGCTGATCCGGCAAGGAGATCCTAAGGGAGAGGAGAAGAAAGCATACAAAAACACAAATACTGAACACACACATACACACAAGCACACACGCAGGCATGCACATGCACGCATAAACATGCACACACAAACAATATTGTTTTGAGACTATCCTCAGTAACACTGGTGCATTTAATACTATTTTAGAATTTCAAGAGTTCAAACAAGTTGAAAACATTAAAATAAAACATTTATTATATGTCCTTGCAGGAATATCAGTTCAAAAATAATAATGATGCTCTTTGATTGTTTTCCTTCGCTTTGAAAATGTACTTTCTTCAAAGAAGAAAACACTGAAAAAGACATTTAAAGGTACTGAGTCTGCAGACTGGCTCCTTCACTTTGTTGGTGTTTTTCTGATCAACCAGCCTTGTCATATCAATCTGCCTACAAGCAGCAGGACTTTTACAGGTTGCAGTGCAAACACTTAAGTCTGATTTTGCATGCAGGTGTTATGCCAATCCTTCCCACTTACAAAGCATAAAAGCATAAACATAAAAAAATATGATGTTGTATGAAGAGCAAGACAGAACAGGGTGGAGACTGGAGTTGATGGATGGGTCAGAAAACACAAACCCAATAGACAATTTGACTTCTTTTTAAAGCATGTCGGTAAGTTTATTAGGTTGATTTAGCATAATAAGTGATGAAACCTTAACATACTTGTTTTAATGCAAACCATGATCCATGCCTAAACCACACCAAAACATCAACCACTTGTTAATTTTTAATATCATGAGGATAAAGATAGCAATCTATGGATGAAGACAAAATTCCCCTGACTATGGATCTGATCTCCACAGAAGTTCATGGGAAGGTTAAGCAAATTATCTGCATGCAAAATTGTAAATTGTGCATCCACACAGGATAAAGTTGTTATTTGCACAAAGATTATTGAGAGAGATCATACAGTGTTTTATAAGAAAAAAATAAAGCTCTGTGAAATTGTGTTTCATACAAACCACAAATTGAAAAAAGATCTAAAGAAGAAGAAAAAAGATTTTATAGACAAAAAAAGAAAGTGTGGGCATAATCACAAAGATAGCAAGGCCACAGTGGAGAACATGGTGCCACAAGAGGCTGATGCATTGAGCACATTGTTTAAAGTTTGCAGCACATTCGAAGTGGGATCTTTTGTTTACAACAATGCTTAACAGCCAAACTAAAAAAGACTGTGTACCACAGTGGTGATCACAGATTCTTTGCTCCTACTCAAATAGTGACATTAAATGAGCATCATTATCATTATTATTATTATTATTTTTTAAGAAAAAGGCTTTATAAGTAAACAAATGCCTGAGTTGATTTTTCTTTCTAGCAAGAGCACGACACTTTCACTTAATGTACAATTTGCCCTGCATTTTATGTGTGCAGCTCCTTACTTAATTTCCCGTTTGGACTTTAAAAGTGAATTTTTCATCAGTCTAAAGCACCAAGAAGCTATCTCACAAGGCAAGATAAACATAAGGGCATCCCCTGAAGCGGTTTTTACAACCACACAATGGCAAATCTGTATGACCGACCTCAAGGTTAGAAAAGCCAGGAGTTACACTAGATGGAATAAATTACTTAATGCATCAGGGACAGATTCCCAGCAGAATATTTGAGATGGCTAAATGATTTGTTCATTTTTCCCCTCACAGAAAAACTATATAAACAACATTTTTTTGTGATTAGAGTCATTTATTAAGTCAAACTGTCAACCCTTCCATTAATTTATTATCTTAGTGATTTGGACTTTGAAATGGCCATATTTGATTCTCAATAGGCAGAATGATTAACCCCTTGAAAGTGAACTTGCCTAAGCTGGGAGAATGGCAAAAATATTTAAATACGTAACAGAAATATGAAAGATGTGGAAGTCAGAGCATGTTACTGAGTAATTATGGGATCCTGTTTAGATATGCTGCACAGTTTGAGCAGATAGGGCACACTTTGAAAATGGATATAAGAGAAAAATAATGTGTTTTCTCAAGGCGAACAAACAATGTAATCACTCCAAAGCAGAGCAACACAAGAGACACAAAAGCTACTGCAGTTAGGCCTGTAGTTCAGGAAACAAGAGTTTTTAGTGCATTTAGTGTGAATGTTAAGCCTAACGCTGCTTGTTGTTGAGGCATTCTGAGAAAATTGTCCACTGATACAACTCTGTGTCATATTGAGCCTAGGAGAGGATCTTCTATTCGTCTCATGTTTTGCGAGGATCTGTTGAGGGGCAATCTGCTGTATCAATCATCAGGTGATGAAACTTTAGCACATTCATATGCAACAGTAAATGTCATCTATGATTGATAACAGCAGTCAGACTTCCCGAGAATCTTGAATATGTGACAAACATTTTTTTATATGGCAGCTTTGATACTATTAATCATGATGGAAAACAAATGAGTACTGAGCTTCACTGGCTCCCAAACAGACTCCTGCACCATGTTAATTCAGTATGTCTAAACAACTCTGAGTGGGAGATGATCAGGAATTGCTAGACGCGCCTCATCAGTGTAAGCCTGGGGCCAATACCCACCTCTAATCTGCCTCTAACTGTCTATACCCTCTCAGGTATTCCAGGAGTTCGAAACAAATATCATTAAAGAATTTGCAGAACAGAGTGACAGTAGTTTTTAATATCATCTTTTATTTCACATAGATCACCAAGAATTGTTTTATTTTTAAATAGATTTTGAGAGTACAATTGACACAATAAATAGATTGTATATAAGGCGCAACAGAGTACACTGCTTTTGCTGCCTGTAACAATGCTCTCAAGCCAGGCCCATGAAAACTGCAGGGCTAGCCAGCCTGCAACCAAGTGCCTCTCCCTATCTGTGCTGCATTTGATGTCACCATGTCTCCTAATCTCCCCTGAGAGGCGTTTGTGTGTTTTTATGGACTACTCACAAATCTCTCCAGATCACTGCCTTGTCTCCTCCTGGGCAGCTTTGTCTGCCAGTCATTTCACCCCTTTGACTGTGCTCTCTTAGCTTTTTTTTCCATTTACTTTTGAACAAAGTAAATATTTGCAAATTTTGGTGTGGGTGAGCCCAAAAGAGAAGATTTAGTAGCCTTTTGTCTTACAAAGGAGTTGTTCATGTGGTATTTGGTGTCCTTAAACTAAATCCCGAAGTCTTTTTTTCTTCCTCTGCCCTTTTGTCAGAGTAAGCTGGTGGCTAAATTGAGTTAACCACAACACAGCAACACCCCCTCGTGTATTGTCAGTGGTTTCCTGTTTCTCTCAACCTGCCAAAGACACCTGTCATAACACTGCCACACACACCCTGCATTCTCCAGTCACGTTTACCCAGCATGCTTCACTGCCTGCATGTATGGATTGTGTAAATCAAAGTCGATCAAAACTGTAAATTAAGTCAGTGACAGCTGTTGCACCATCATTACACTCCGTATCCTCATTAGGAGTCTAATCATAATGCAGGCCAAGTTCACCATCCCAAAACTAAAATAAATTCTGTTCACTAATCAAATGTCCATTTTTATAAAGACACCCTAGGGTGGAGGATACGGATATCAGTAATTGTCATGATCATTTTGGCACCATTTCAAGCCATCAGTCTGATTGCTGTAAACAATTTAATACAACACTGACACTCGTCCATAATGCTGCATGATGAATGCATTGGCATCATGATTCACCATAAGGAACAGGCTCATTACTGTGCATTTGCATTCATGAGGTGCTTTGCATTGACCATTTATGGTTGAATGTGGGTGTCACATTGGCGCATTCTCAGGTGGACTGCAAATTATTAAGGGAACTGTGCCTGCAAGTGTGCAAATGCACAGTTTTTAAAATGTGATTACTTTTTGGTGCACACACACTTCAAGTATGGATCCTAAGCACTTTGCAGTGAGGCCCCCAATCTATATAGAGTAAACGGGTATATGTGAATTACTGCATTAAAATATGAGCAAATATAAAATGTTTGCAAGCAGTCTCACCACAAGTTTCATTTTTAACTGTCCAGAAGTCATCAATCCAGCCCAGAATCCCTTGGAATGACATCAATATTGGACAATAACGCACCTCATGAGTTAAATCTGATGCACTGCCAACAATCTGTGAAAATGCAAAATGTGTGTCCTTTACTTAATGCAGCGAATTGAAAAGTAAGGTTTTAGAGGTCCAGCCAATGGATAGGTGCAAAGAGTGTCAGGCTTTTATGCAAGAGACCAGAATTAACATCCAATCACAATAACATCCAAACCTGCCCTCATCAGTTTGTGAAAAAGTTTAGGCGCAGGGGGGGGGGGGTGGGGGGGGGTTCTTAGGTATCTGCCTAATTTAACCTAATTTACATCATAAAAATAATATCAAGTGCAAACACTGTAAGAGCAGTATGAGTATGTGTGTGTCTGTCTAGTTTCACATCTGCTTTTCAGAATAAATGTGACAACAATAAGGATTCCTTTGTTTGCCCCCGTGGATTGTTTGTGTTTAGCTTAGCATGTCAGGCAAAGCCATCTCTTCCACAGTGCTATACACCAAAGTCCGTCCAACATAATGTATAAAACATATGGTGTTTGCCTGCGGTAGTCAGCGGTTAGAAGAGAAAGGTCTCTTACCCAGTGGTGTAAAATTCTGAAGTGCATTTTCTTCTCTTTGGACCCATTTTAACGGATCATGGTCTGGTTGCTAGGTACCATGGGAAATTTCTTGCACAAAAACTGCAAAACAGTCACTTTGCGAGCGCTATAAAAGGAAGGGTTAAAAATAGGTAGACTCTAATAACCTGCAATTAACCTGAGCCTTTTTATCAACTCTTAACACATTTCCTCAATCAAGAGATTAAGTTGTCAAATCCTACCCATTTTAAATCCTTAACTCAACCACTGGTTTTATCTTAACTAAGTGTAGTTATGTCTTTGCTGCCCTATTGTTATGCCCCTCCCTTTCAGCCTGCAGTGGCTCTGCTGGCATCTTCCTGAAGGAGGTTGAGGTCAGGAATGGTCATTAAAATAATGTGATGGCACTTGTGTGGGTCTTCTCCAAAGCAATAACTACCAGTCGGGTCTCATGTACTCGATCCCTCTCGCTGGCGCCACATCCCCAGGTTTTGGGTTTGGTTTGACCTTTTTACTTCTTTTAATACCAACAACACACATCCCTTACTTATCTATACATTTGCCTCACTACTGATGCAATTTATCTCCATGCCCACTGCCCTAAAAGTTTAATGGCGCACAGAATGGCACATCTGCATAACTTACTAACCCCAATAATATGTTGATTCTCCAAACTGTATAACTGCAGGAACAACGGCCACCACATAAGTCTGTGATTAGAGTTTGGCAACACAAAAGAGAGGAACATAAAACACTTACGATTCTCATCTAAGTGTCCAGTATAAGTGAGGGGTGGAGGGACAGTCGTTAGCTGGATTGGTCTTTAGATAGAAGTGAAACTCCAAACCAGGATGGGGATTATTTCTAAATCACGCTCAGGCAAGCCTTTTCTTGTCTGCCTGATCGTGTGCGTAAAGATACGATTATTTTATCTCAGTTTGTCCTTATAAAATATTTACAGTATGTGAAATTGAGTCGTCATGCCAAATTTGTCATGACCCAGCACTTAGGCCATGACAAAAGGAGGGAAATTACACACGGGAAAAAAAATAATTGCAATCATGGAGCATGTCAATCATATCAATTTTACATTCATACTAATATACATAATGAAAACAAAATACATTAATAAATCGATGAAATGGATTCATGAAAGTGTAGGTTTGTATATGAAAACAAACAAACAAAAAAGTAAAATTAAACCAAACCTGGCAAGAGCAACTATTTGGTGCAAAGAGGAGAGCAAGTGATAGAGTGGTCCAAACCACAGGATGGTCTGATCCGTGACCTCTTAGATATATGAAAGGAATTATATGTTATTGCAGACGTATTCTCATGCATTCATCTGCATTGATTAGACACTAATGTGATCTCCAAGCTTAAAATATTGCCAGTTGTACTGTTTTATTCACAAGTTCTGCTGCGCCTTTCCTCTTAATTTGCTTTTCAGATACTGGGGTTGCTTAGGATGGGTGACAGAGGCAATAGTGTTGAGTATCAAAGACAAAGGTCATGTATTTCCATTATTTTTTCTTGTTTTTTTGAGCACTTTGGGTAATTGTATTTTGTTCCAGAGCAGGGTGGGTTGTTAGTATGCCGGTGATCTCCTTGGGTCCCTGCCTAACCCGCTGATATGTGTGTAAAGCAGACAGTTACTGTGTCCTTGAAGGGGGCAGAAGATCCTTGTTGTAGGCGCCAGCCAGATTTGGGAAAAGGGCCCCTATAGGATCATTCTAGCTCAGGATCTCACTCCAGGAGATATTTCCCAGCAAAATTTGCATGCCTGTGCTAATGTTTCACTTTTGGTCTTGTTCTCTCATAAAAACACCTCCCACTCAAACTAAGTCTGGTACTTTTGTTTTCCTTGAATGGCAATGACAGTGACTAAAAATTGCAACTTAGAAATTTTCAGATTTCAGATTTAAAAATGCTGGTAAACATTTGAGAAATACAGTGAGTAACGGGTGCTAGTAAAATAAATCAAAACTATGTGAATCTATATGGCCTGGCTTGAATGCCAAAGATTCTCATTTATTTCATTTTAACACCTTTATTTGTGTCACCCTTGCCGAGTGTTAAACTTATGTTTGTGTTGTCTTGGTAAAATTAAAAAAGTATTCATTATGCTGTAGGACTGCTCTGAGGAAAGAGAATTGCCATAAGGCTTTAGTCATATACATTGACATGAATTCTACCTAGAAACCACTAGCATGGATTACACTACTGTTCATTCATGCCAGTGTCCCATGGGTAAACAGCAGCTGGTAAAAGGTTAGCTGTCCTTTTAATACAGACTCGATGATGAGCAACATAGGCTTTAAAAAATATTGTATAACTAAATCCAGAACATAAATATATAGTACATTTTAATGTGTAAACCTGGGTAGAGGAATAAATTTATCTAATTAGCGCTGACTGCTAAAGTAAGAGGGAAGAACAGAAAGTGAGAGGGACAGAAGTAAACACAGTATGATTCATTCTGTTTAATTTACAAAGATTTTGAGATGGTGCAGGAGTGGAAATGTATGAGGTGCAGCAGGAAAGTTATTAATGAGGCTTGTCACAGCTGAGTTCACACACTCTTTCTGTGAGGAGCCAGTATGACATATATGTCGCCCTGGTTCATGAACAAGGCTGGTCATTTACTGACTTTTACAATAACTCTGCCTTAATTGCACCCGCCAGTTGAAAGAACATTTGCATAACACCAAAAGTAGCAAATTAAATCCTACGGAAGTCATGCAGTTATATAATCTGATACCAATGATATTCTGTTAAAGCATGTTTTGGATTTTATTCAGTAAGAATCATTTTATCACTGTTTTTACACATGATTAGAACTGCAAATATGTTTTTTAAATAATGACAGAAGGAAAAACATGTTTTTTTTGTAATGCTGGGCGTCACCTAACACTAATAAATTCAGTTTTGCAGGTGTTGTATTGAAACGTTAAAGAACTGTCCAACACTCCATTTGAAGCACCACAAAGCATGCATAATCGGAATTAGAGATAGCAAAAGCCCACAGAATATCTCTGATGTGAGAAAGAGATTTAAATATCTACTTTTTGGAAAACAGCTATAGGCTGTTTTTCAGATTGTGTAATATGCTGAACAGAAGATAACAATCTCCAGAATATCAAAATTATGAAAATCCTTTTGTATGTTCAACACAGACACACTTGGGTCCTTCACCGGCAAACGGAAAGAAACATGAAGCTTGTTCTTATCAACACTGAGCAAGGAAGCACTTATTGCCAGATAAGATTTTTCAAGAAACTGGGTGCGTGATAATATAGTTCACAGTTTTTTTCTATTGTGTTTAAAAAGTTACATTTAGTTCTTATAATTCATCATTAGAGTGGATCAGATCAGAAACCAGGGAAACACTTCCTGTGCAAAACATGGTACAATGCCATACAATAAACCAATGTTGGCTTCCTCACAGCTTGTTGTCAAGAGGTATAATAACAGGAGGTCAGTGCACCACTGAGATCATGGATAATATATTCTTTACATTATAAACATGACAATAAGACATCAAAGAAGTCGAGTGCAACTTCATGTCAGAGCCTAACGGCAGCATAAATGCTGCCACGGAGCAGCTGGACCAGTTAGCTGGGGTCTAAAAGCATCACTGCTTGAAAAGCCAAGCTGCCGGGGGCACAAATATTCCTAAGTGGCCTGGTAAAAACGTCAGCCATATATTCTGAGCTACAGCAGTGGAAGCGGCTCAGCTAAAACATTTAATTAGAAATCAGGCCACTCTTTTTTTCCTGATGTTTTCAAAGGCAGTGATTTGAATACGATCAGCATTCATGTCTTCATCTTAACCTGCTCAGAAAACAAGGGATCAGAAATACCATGCACTGTTTACTCATTGCAAACTATCATATTCCGACCTTCACCGTGATCACTGATGACAGTTTTACAAAGAGCTAACACACAAAACTTTATCTGCATTAGTAAATTATCTTAAGCATTCATATAAAAACCATTGCTTTATGTGAAGGAAATCTTGGGAGCAGATTAACTCATGAATAAATGTTCTCTGAAAGCTGGAAGTCAGTAGCATTTATTGAAGCTCACTCAAGGATAATGCACATAAGCATTACAAGTGAGAACACTGTGTAGAGCCAGGCCAATTCTGAAGGTTAACTCCTTGTGCAGAATACTGTTTAAGCCTAAACAGATGTACAAGACTCAAAAAAAAATTACTTCTCACTTCTCTATGGACAGTTATTGAATCTGTTGGGTGTCAGGTTCTTAAAAAGAAACTCTGTGTACCTAAGTGAACTTAAGTTGTGTTTTATTGACTCAGGTCACATTCAATGCCTCCAGACAGACAGATATTTGTGTGTCTGTCGAAGCTGATTCAAGTTCAACATGTATCTAGAACTTGGTCTTCTCAGAGACAGCTCAGATCTATCAGGACAGCTACAGTTATTTCCAGACAGAGTGTTGCTTTTAGGTTTGCAAACTGTCCCAAAGGTGATCTGGGGAAACACACAGAAGAAAAAATCCTTTTCACCACCAGCAGTATGGAATTATGTTAGGATAACAAATGTTTGCAAGATAATGTTAGATTACGTTTAGAGCTGCAGTAGGTCTGTGTAAAAAGAAAATGCAGCCCTCTTATTCATTTGAGAGGAGTTTGCCCACAAAGTAATGGGAGCTTTCAAAAATGTGCAGGGTTGTGTGTCCAAAAAGTTCAAACTGGCTTAATTTGAGCCAGAACTTTATGCAACCTCCTCCAGTCAGGTAGTGCACTGGCCAATCAAGTATAACTCAAATTACCACACACTCTGTTGAATTACCTTGCAATGCCACATTTTTACAGTCCATGATCAGTGTAATGAAAGATCCATATATCCATTGTCCCCTGACACTTTTTAGAATTGTAAAATCCCGCAAAATCTCATAAAAATAGCCATACAGTATTATGATTTATGAAGAGATATCAAACTAAGATCTGTAACTATAATCAGGATTTACAGGTTGTAGTCATGTTGTTGTGCAACGTCCTATGATGCAGAAATCAGTTTCCATTTTTTTTGGCTTAAACACACAGGAGTCTGTCACTACCAAGCATTCCCTCTATAATCAGCTGCTATTGTAGCACACTGCCTCAAGCACCCAACACTGATCAACATCTGACTGCCATCCTCCAAACCATATTCAACATCCAGCA
Organism: Acanthurus lineatus; assembly: GCA_029814665.1. Lineage (NCBI taxonomy): Eukaryota > Metazoa > Chordata > Actinopteri > Acanthuriformes > Acanthuridae > Acanthurus > Acanthurus lineatus. The sequence continues at coordinate 6,726,690 of JAPZDV010000011.1, read as the reverse complement.
AACCCCCCAGTTTTACTGTGATAATGACCAAACTGAGCAATTATTTTATGGTGTGAGCTCTGTGAGCACTCCATGCCGACATCTAACCTAATTCCACCAAGAAATAAATAAATATCTATCCGACAGAAATCTTGACACACACTTAATGTGAAGCGATTAAATGACGAAGCTCACAGAGAAAAGTTATGATAAATAATTAAGGCCGCAAGGATTTTGTTCTTGTTTTTAATGCAGGATCCATTCAACCGCAGATATGAAAGAGTACAATTTGATCCTGAATCAACCCACATTATCAGACTTTTAATTCAATTTATGGGCCTTTGATTTTTTCAAGAAAAAAACGCAACACAAAGTCCACTAAACACATAAAGGAGCACCTGTCAAATAGTTTAATGACAGAACGCAGTAAATTGTGGTGAGGTGCTGATCTGACGTTTAGTAAAAGGTGCATTTTCAAAAGAACCTTGATCATTTTCTGTTCAAAAGAAAAACTCTAAAACATTGAAAGATTATACAATTATTTTCTAATAATCACTAATGACAACTCTGACAATATATACATTTTTTATGGAGCCTGTTTCTCCAACGCCCACCAAAAAATAAATTTATACATTTATAAAAAAGAAAAGGAAAAAACAACAATAAATGTCTAAATCTCTGCAAATTGCATTACACTTTCTTCCATAAGCTGCTGTAGAAAACCCCTGTGAAATCCTTAAGGGAATGAGTTATGGTCCATCAGCTTGGCTATAAAGTCACTGCCATGGGCTGCATTTCAGCTGAACTGAAAATATTACAGTCTCTTTGAGACAAATCACCTCATGTACTCGTATGTGTATATGCATCCATTTGCTGGCAAGCATAAGTACAAAACATAAACCACTATAGCAGATCTATGAATAAATTAATGTATTGCATGAAATTTCTGCGTGCCTGATCTGCTTCACTGCAGGGATTTCATCCTCTCAGAAATAAAATTCAATTCATTTGTTACTAAGTATGTCTCAGAGGTGTTTATGAAACTGTGTTTATCCAGATTAACAACAGACATTACAGTGAGCTTGTTCTGTGTGTGCATGTGCGATGTGTGAAAAACAATATTGCATAAATCCTCAAATTTTTGTGTGGATTATAAGTGAATTTGTAATTGGAGTAAAAATTGAGGAGGTGCTCTGGCTGAATAATGTAAATGTATAGGTTCTGTGGTCTATTTTTCACAGATCAGATCTGCCTGCAGTAAAACCTATAAGCTTGAAAACTCACCTCTCTCTGAGGCATTTCATTGTGGAGATGAGTTTGCCTTGAAGCGCTGGCAAACAAGCGTGAAAACAGTTTATAGGGTCAGCTCACTCTGTGAAGTGTATGTCATATTAGTCATTCAGTGCTTACACCCTTCCACTGGCTCATATTCTATTCAACAGCTGCAAAGCAAGGACCCACCACAATTATATCAGGGCAGGATTCTCCTTTCAGCCAATGTCAAGGGAGGCGAAAAATCAATGCCTGCTTATCTTGTCTGCTGTCACACGACTGGAACAGGAGTTAGAAGTGTGCTTTTCTACACAAACACTGATGCATGGGCAGGCTCGTAGCTTTGTGCTGCTGGCTGTCTGGTCAACAGATTCACTTAGTCCCCCCTGCAGTGTGTGAGGCCATTAATGGTTTATACTCATGAGCCAGAGGCAACGCTGTCACTGCCGCTTGCTCTCAGTATCAGGAAGAAAAAAGGAGGCGTTGCTGTCGGGAAAAGATGAATGAATCACACTGACGGCGGTGAGAAAAGGCAAGCCAGGTTAGGGTGACAGCTGAAATGTTGTGGGCACAGTTGAATGGAAGCATGCCTACGGGGAGTTTGCAACTTGACAATTAACTGCCATTTCGCTGGTGAGCCATCCACCAGATACTAACACAAAAACCAGGGTATTTAGAATAATGAGCATCATCTATGCAAGCTGTCTTTCCTCTGGTTATAATCAGAAACTCACTCGTGCTTCCTCCCACACAGAGTGTGATCGCAGCACGGTATCGAGTCACACAGTGTTTCTGAGCGGACAAACCGTTCCCATCAGTAACATCTGGGAAACATCTGTTCAACCTCTGTGCAGCAGAAATTATATTTAATTGCTTATCACCTTACTTTTTTTTTGCGTTTGCTACATAGAGAAGTAGTTATTTTGGTCATTCTTCTGCAACATCTGAGGTGTTTTGCAAAGCACACAAAGATCAAGATTATTTACAAAGGTATGCTCAAACGAGTCACATCTGAAAGCAAATTTAAATGTTTACAAAAGTACTACAAATTTAACTAAAATAACAACAAAAAGGCTTCAGAACAGCTCAGAAATACTCAGGTGTCTTCATCAAGGTTTTTCTTTGCTAGCTCCTGAACATGTTGTTGAAGATACTACAAAAAACAGGAGGTTAAATCAAAACGTTTGTGACTGTTCCTGTTGTTCAGTGATGTGCATGCAGCTGGTGCAAACTATAACTTTGGTGAGTAAGTGTTTCTAGTTACATGGCTTTATGTGACTCAGAATATCACAGTAGTACTTGGTGTTGATCACTTCACCCTGAGGGATAAATTCATGGTTTTACAACCCTGTACTGCAAAAAGGAAATCGGCAGGATGCTCTTGGTTGCACTCCTGACCTGATGTGATTTCCTGCCTGGGTGTCAGGAAATCACAAATGTGCACCTCCCAGTTATCACAAAAATGCCTGTAACCAAGGCACTGATGATAATCAAATGACGTAACCTGAAATACTTACAAAAGTTATCGATGACACCAGCTACATGCACTGTACTGTGCAGTGCTCTGTCTGTGTGCAAAAGGATCAGTATGAGAGGTTCTTGATCAAACTTGTATAGTTTGTTGCTTTTAACAAATGCAACAGCACTTTTATCTTAATCTGCCAGATTTCAGCAGCAAAAGATTAGGGTTTTAAAACAAGAAACAATCTTAAAACAAGATTTTAGTGACTTTTTGTTGAAGTGTGATATTATTCAAACCCTTATTTACCTGTGTACTACTTGTTTGTTTGATTTTTGACATGCGCATAAAATATTTTAGAATATACAGCCAATTACCTTCTCTTGTTAATTTTCTTGAGGTATTTTCTCTCATATGACAAATAGCATCTGTTTTTCAGACAGTCTGCAGATTTGTGGCTCCTGTTGAGGCAGAGCTTTTAACTCCTATTCGTGTACATGCCTCTTTCAAGCGCTAACTTCAGTCTTTGACATTCAGAAAGTGATAAAAAAAAAAGCTGGTCAGTGCACTGTTGATGCAGAGTGAAGTGTGTTTGATAAAGCCTGCAGGGGTCCCGCTCAGTACCACTGCTGACCGACTCAACTTAGCAACAATCACATGGAGCCAGCAGGAATCCAATTCCCCTCTGAGGTGGAACTCCACCATGACTCAGTCAATCAATTCTGGCTTAAGTGCATTGTGGATGTCCAGTGGCATTGATGGGGTCAAGCAGGGAGGGCCTGACACAGCTCCCATATGACATTATCACATGACTCAAGTCACATGTGTGTCAAGGGACCTATAACAGGACAAGTTCATGCAGAATTTTTCGCTTTAGATGATGAGGATAAAATTTTCTATTACAGTATTATAGATTTTTATAAGACGGTATTGTACATTTTTCAAAAATTAAATTAAAAATGCATTTTTAAATAAGATGACTGCATAGGAATGTCTCTTTCTGACTAATAATGGTAAATGAAGTGCTGTCTGGGGGAAAAGACAAAGAAGACATTTCCTATTAAGAAGACAATACCCGTTTCATCAGCCTAATTCAGACTTTTGAATCCTTGCAGTAGCTTTGGCTGAACTTTGGAATTCATTTTTGCACGAAAATGGGACTGTGGATTTTGTCCTCCATCACCTTGAAACCACTTCAGAAAGGAATCTCAATGAAGCTATTGAGGACAAGATGAATGATTACATCACCCAATAATGCTCAATGTTTTAAGACAGACTTTAAAATGTGGACCTTTCCTCTTAGTTTTGAAAAGACTTAGGTTATGAAAAACAAACTCTGATTATTGAAAATACTTGCATTAAATTCAATGCACTTCATGTCCTTCTGTCACTTTTTGCAGTAAATTTTATTTGTTGAGGTGAGTTGCATGCTAATGAGCCACAACTCAGACTCCAGTTGTGAATGCTGATCTAACACTGAGATGACAAAGAGCTGCAAATCTGTGTGTTTATGCTGCATTTATGTTCACAAAGTTAATTTTATATACATATCATATACAGTATCATGCATCAAATATTCAAGTTACACTGAGAGAGAGAGAGAGGGAGGGGGGAAGAGAGCGAGCAAGAGAGCGAGAGAGAGAGAAAAAGAGAGAGATGTTCTGCTGCTCTCATCCCCACTTTATTACATATATATTTTTAGGGATAATGTGACCTGCAAAAGCTCTGACCTGTATCTGTTTTATGATTGTCTCAGAGTGCACTGTAAAAAGGAAGTATGCTCTTTTTTTAACAGACCAAGACAAGACCAAGAATTGTTTTATTATTTTTTTATTTTTGGCCAACTCAAGAAAAGTTATAAAGCATGAAATTTTGGGTCCAACTTTAGAGAAAAAAGAATGGGAATGTTGATGTGGTGCAAGTTTGATTCATTATCCAAATGGGAATTAGGATTTAAAAATAAATCTTACAATTTACCATACTATAAATGAAATTATATGTCTAATTGTTTGCTCTCACTGGAAGGAGACCATCAATCATTGCAAAAATGTTGACCAATTTAAATGAAATTGAAAGAGGAGAAAAATTAAATGTAAAAGCTATACACTGAGAAAACTAACAACTTTTAAATTAGGATGTAATTATTTAATGACAACTCAATAATAAATAAAAACATATGAATCAGTACTTAAGCATTTTTTTTACCTCACATTCTCTGTATCAGCTAATACTTAAAGCTAAAACAGATATTTCTGCAATGGGTATTGAGTTATTCACTAACTAAATCATTTATTTAATTAACTAACCAACATTTTTTTTACATCCTATCTCATTTGAAGGCTGTCACTTACTTACCTTTCAGTGGGATAATTAGGAGGGGACAAAAAGTCAGTGTCTCACCTGCAAACGTTTCGGATGGTCGAGGTAGATGGTTGGGCGAGCAGGGAGGAAGAAAGCAGGAGATGGACAGGTTACATATTTGCACCTCTTAAGTGGATTTTCGTGTTTGTCTGGAGTGTCTGCAGAAATAGAACAAACAAAAAAAAAAAAGAAAGCTCGATAACTCTATCCCTGAGTGCTTCTTCAAAGGTCACTATTCACAGCATAAGCATAAGTGCGTTAATGGAAACCAACATGTGGTAAGGAGAAGTGCACTTTGTTTCCAAGACGAGAGGACAGAAAACTGTCATGAGTTCAGCCACTGCTATGTTCAATAATTAAGTTTAATCTAGATGAGAATGGAGGCCAAGTTGGTCATGGCAACCAGTAGCCCCTTTTTGTTCACCTGGAGCCAGTTGGCTGATATCATTAACAGAAATAACTGTTAATGCTGCTTGGAAAGTGCTCTTAAAAGGTTTCCACATGCTGCTTGCTGGCATGCTTGCTAAGAATATTAATAATAAAAGATTCATATGACACACTTCTCTGTTTACATTCTTTTCCATTTCTAGTTGATATGCAAAGAATGCTATGTTTAGGCGTAACAACTTCCTCCTGGGGTCTCCACAGTATCTCCTCTTTCAACAACACGAAAACAATGAAGTTAAGGTTGCCTGTAATGTTACCAGCCGGAAACAGCACAGCATATATATATATATGTGTATACTCACTGCTGGGTTGTGTTTCTTTTTTTGTTTATCAATGCTCAATAATATCAGAGCATGTGCAGATTAGAGACTAGAGATATACTTACTTTTTAACCACATGTTAGCATAGACTGGCTGTGTCATGGACATAAATGCTTCCATAATGCAGATGTAGCACAGGTGTTAGAAGAGAACACAACTTAAGGGCCAACTGAGGAGCTGAAACTGTACTGAACCTCAGGATTTGCAAAATGTGAACAAAAAATAACATGGAAACACTTAAGAATCTGACTGTTTTGTTAGTTCTGAGATTAAAGCAAAAAGACATTAGTTGTCATAGATGGTTTGTAATGCCGCTTAATTATGATGCTAGTGATTAGAAACGTATCTATTATTATTCCAAAAAAGGAATAAAAACAACAGCAACAACAGCAACAAATCCACTGAAAAGAAAAATCAACCACAAAGGCAGCAAAGGTATTGTAAGGTTAAGAAATGTTTGATCAAAAAAAAAAAAAAGAAACATTTTTTGTCAGTAATATTATTCAGTAACCGAACCCAACACAACAGGTTAGAGAGATCAACAAAGAATGCTGCTTGGACCTGTATCAGACAGAAGGGGGTATCTCCTCAGAATTTGTAAATAACCTCTCTAAGCTGTTAGGTTCTAAACAGTCAAATTACATTTGGCTGCACTGGGGGGGTTTCGCTGCCAGAAAACTGCTGCTAGGTGTAAAGCCAAAAAAAAATATGAGGATAAAGGAGAGAGTTTCACCATATGGCAAAGGTAGGCAATTGCCTGTGGCCACGTCTGCCAGGAGGGCTTGCAAATTTGTGTTTCTTTTTAATTTATTAAACATTTTTCATTCATTTTCACTCCGAGCAAATATCAGTCCACTAGGCTAATACATTCATCTTTTACATACAAATGTGGGCCTATCCAATTAAATATGTATATTTTACAATTTTAATCATCATCCACATTTCATGTTTCATATTAAATGCACTATTTGATGTTGACTTTTCATCTTTACATGCTGCATTTGTGTCAAATAAAATAACATTGAACTTGATTTTGCCTTTCGAGACAGTCATTAGGAATAAGAAGCATTTTCAAAGTGGATTTAAGAAGAAAAAAAATCAGTTTATTTTAACAAAAAAGACTTTAGAGGTAAGCAGCAACAAGAAGCTGATGATACAACAGCAACATAGCATAGTGTGTGTGTGATAGGTGGTGTGTAAAATCTGCAGCTCCCTTTGCTTTAACCTGTGTTTATGGCTGCGGTTGCTGTGGAGTTTATATTGTTCATACATCTCTGTTTTGTGATGTTTTATCTTGCAGTTGGTGCAGTGTTATTTCATTTCTATTGCCTGTTATTGCTTTTCAAACTCATGGCGGTGTCCATAGCTCTTCCTATAACTTATTGGTCATTTGTATTTAACTGTCGGAGCATGGACTCTTTTCTGGTTATTCGGACGAGACTTGTACTGGCTTCTGAATATGTCTTTACAAATGACATTTATTGGTAAGTGTGGATATCATGGCTCATTGGCGTGATATTGTTTCACTGGTGTAAAGCTGTTTTTTTTTTTATTTTGACTTGAGCACTTGTCCATCTATGCTACCTTTTGTACCTTTGTATACTTGACAATAACTCAGTCTCAAGACTAAGCTGATATAACATCTATATAGGCACATGAAACATAAGTCGTTATTGTTTTTATGCATGACAAGAGCAATATTTTAAAAATAACTCAATTCAATATCAGCTCATAATCCTACATTGCAGATTCACCTGCTAGTGAAAAGCAAATAAATAAACAAATAAATGCAGCACTGAGCAGATAAAAAATAAAATGCACATAAAAGAACAGTGTGAACCACTGAAGGACTGTGAAAAAGAAGTAAATCAGCTCAGAGTGTAAAGCATTTAAATTCCTCCGACTGTAAATGTCCTCGGCTGTTAAAATTCTGTGTGCTCACATTTACCGAGCCTTTATGGGATGCCCTCGACCATGCACGCATGCGATGAACGTATAAGCTGTGTGCATTAGTGAGTGTGGTGGTGTCTATGGAGTGTCACTCTGGTTTCAGTCTCAGCATGCTAGTGGTTTGAAGAAATGAACAATTGCATCATAATTGGGTGATCCGATTTGATCCGGCAATTCCCAGTGATAAGAGTGGGGAGGGGGGAGTTAAGGGAGCCGGTTTGGGTAACATACGCACTATGAGAAACTAGACTAGACCACTGCACAGAGCAGTCCGATAATACAGCAGCATCCACTTATTAGGCACAGGAGAAGAGATGAATAGAACATCAGCATCGGTCAGCAGCATCGTGTCCAGCCCCAAATGTGCAACATGCGTCAAATGATCCTTCACATCTGTAGTCTCAGTAGATACCAAACTAGTTTGGGATACTGCAGGAATGCAAAAACCAAAACAAACCAAAACAAACAAACAAAAAAACTGAAACCTTACACAAACTGTTTTTTGCAAAAACATTTATGATTGAAGGCCTTTCAGGTTGGGATACTTTTGATCCTTTTGATGCCTCACTTTACATGTCATCTTGTCATATGTCAAGAGTCATTGAATGTTAGATTTAGGAAGTAATCAGGTTGGACCATGTGATTCAGTCAGTGAGGCAAAAAACATCTTTCAATGCAGAGAAAATTAGTGGATTGTTAAGAACCCCTACACAGTAAGTTATATCTTTTCTGATATTACTGTTGTTTTGACAAACTTTTGTGTGGGTTGAAAGAGGTCTCTTTCCTTTCAAAGTAACTTTTTTTTCATTTCTATTTTATTTCATGTGTGTATTTTCATCTTCCTGCACTCCTCTTGACTGCTGTTTTGGCAAGTGAGTGAGTGACTGATCATTTACTTGTCAGAACAGAGCTTTCATTTAATGGGTCGCAGTGGCTCGTGCAGAGCACACTCCTGCTGCTGTTCAGTAACTATGTAACATTTTCTGCAGGCGACCAGGTTAGTTCAGGACACAAAATGATCTTTGGGATTATAGAGCAACAGGTTACAGTATAGATACATGTTTGCTACCAATGCTGCCAAACCCTTTTAAAAAAAGAGATTGTATCCTCACTCTGAACCTTGTAAAAGCTAAACCTCCCACTGTATTTTTGCTCAGCTCTGACAAAGCTGCGGTGCTGACACGCAGCGGGGGGCTGAGGTGTGGTGCTGTCATGGGGAAAGAGTGTGGCTCATGCTTCAAGACTTCCTGTGGACTTGATTGTTGATTGCAGAAACAAGTCATATGCATACATTTTTTGCCTGGCTTAAGATGGAATGTATTAAAGTGCAATAAAAAGCACCTAGGAAATAAAATATGTAAGCAGTATAAACTGAATTTGTCTTGTAGTTTCTGTCAATGTGAATTTAACTCACTGAATACCACATACAAATAGCTTAAATTAGAAATATTTGTAGAAAAAATGAAAAGCTTTGTTTCATCCTGAGTGTGATTTAATAGTAAACATAATATACCTTAAGAATTCTAGGCAAAGTAAGGCAAGTTTATTTATAAAGCACCATTCAGACATAAGGGGATTCAAAGTGCTTTACAAAGGCATGAAAACACGTTAAAACAAACATTAAGACAAGCTTAAAATTGTATTTAAAAGATAATAAAAAGATAATAAAAACAAAAAAACTAAAATTAATGATCAAAAGTTTGACCGGAAATCCATTTCTAGGAAAATTAAAAACAAAAAGAAGTGATACATGAATAATCAAAGATTAGAAGAAACAAAACTGTACTAAGAATAATTAAATGAAAAACACCTAAAGAGCCAGAATAGCTAAAGATTTTAATCAGACATTCAAGGTGAAGCACATAATAGATTGAAATAAAGGGAAATAACAGTGCAGACTTTGTTTCTTATCTGGTAGCTGCACTGATTGTGTACATGTGTCATTGTATGGATGGAGGGAGACAATACTGCCTAAAGGGAATCTTTGCTTCGGCTGCTGCTGTTGCTGCATCTCCCTTGCTGGCCCCCTCTGCATTGCACTGTACGCGTTTTGGCTCTGCAACCTAGCAACCAAATCTGGCGCTTATGCCTTTACTACATGAGTAGGACACCCACTTAGGGGTAGCCGTTACTGAGCAAAACGGAAAATAGCCCTTAGTCAGATACCCTCCGTGTGCATGCACTGTGATTATATCATATGTCCTGTTATTTATTTCAAACTTTGATAATCTCACTTGATAAATTGTGTCCTTAGAGTTCCTCATATTTTAATATCAGGTGAACATTTATTTTTTCATGATACACAGGAAAAGTAAGTAGGGGGTTATTGGTCTTTTGGTCTGACCTTCATTGAAATAGCAGAATCAGCCATTCTGTTCCACTGTGTTTGCTTTATAGCTAAACTACACTTAAACCATTTGGCACAGGAGAGCCATACAAATGAACATTGATGACTGTCTGCTGGATTGTTGAGAAGTAGCTTCTTTTCTCTTTGTCTTTCCCTGTGTTTCTCTCTGCAGCAGCTTTCTCAAACACACACACACACACACACACACACACGCAGACACAGGGAAGATTCTATTAAGATTAACCTGTTTGAGATGGTACAAATTGAAAAACTGAAACTTCATCTTCAGTTCCAAATAAAGTACACTATGTGAGAGGTTCTCATTTTATCAGCTGGCTGAAAAGGAAGTCCTTGATTCTTTATCATCAACAGATTAAAAACAACAACAACAACAAAAACAACAAAAAATCACCTCAGCAATCTTTGAATACTTGGCAGCTAACTACAAATGTAGATGTCATTGATGAATTTATTTTTTAGGATAGTAAAGCATTCACAAACCCTTAGATTTTTATGACTTTTTAGACACACATAAAAGTGAATGATAGAGTACTCACAAGTGTATTAATGTAATTCATATCAACTAGACTCTGATGTCAATTTGCTTGGAATTTCAAGTATATTCCTAATGAACACAATTCTTCAAACGGTAAATGTTTCACTTTTTTTTTTTTTTATTATTACTTCTATTCATAGAAGTATTAGTAGTATTGTAGTGTTGCCAGCAAAGACAGAATGACTTAACTTAATGTAGATGAATGGAAATCTTTAACTCTAGGCAAACTGCATATAATTATAGGCCACTTGATTTGTGTTCCCAAAGGCAGCATCTGAAGTCTAATCTCAGTAAAGCAAAGGTTGTATGTAGCTTAACACTCTCCATTAACCTGTTACCCAAAATATGTCAATTATGTCACACAGACAGAAAAGTATTTTAGTTAAAAACCCTTAAATGAGCAAAAGGGAAAGAGTAAGATTACGTTTGCAGAAATTTAACTTATGGAAACCATGACTTTTACCTTCATTGACAAACTGACAAGAAGAGAAGTCATATTACTCTAAATGTTACTGAGAGGCTTTGATCTGACAAGGTTTTCATCTCAAAGTCCAGAGTCTTAACTATTTATTTGCTCAGCAGTGCCATTCTGCTTTTTGTCTGAATCTTATGAAAGAGAGAGAGAGGAATGAAAGAGAAAAAAAGCATATGTCCTATTCATTTTCAACATTTTTGTTCCACTTTTTCTGACTGCCAGAGGTGATGCTTTACATAAGGTGAAGAGTTCAGCAGTTGAGTACTGATGTCAGAAAACTACAGACTTTTTTTTACTGTGCTAAATATCACACTCTCTCCTGCACTGACTGTACAACATTAGCACTGATTGTTAATTGGAGCACACTAGTTTAAGTATCTGTAATTACTAAAATCTGTTTATTTCAAACCTTTTGACTTCAATAAACAGTGCTATGTCAAGAAGCTGCAGCCAGGACAGTTTTTTTTTTAGCAGTGTACCCTAGTGGCTTTGAGTGCTGTGGAGAGTTTGGGAGATAAAATATTACAAGTCCAAAGGCAGAGAGCAAAAGCAGCCATCTATTCTACACTGACTCTCAGCTCTTTAGCTCTTTGGTCTAACAAGGTTATTTTTCTTCTCCTTAACTTCACCAGCTAATTCAAAAAATACAAAAGCTTATTGTATAGTAAAATACTAGGTAAATACATACATCACTGTCCATATGTATTAAATCTGATGCAAAAACAATAAGCAGATTAGCAGAATTATTGGATTATTCACTGTGTTGTGTGACGGTATTGAGAGATTGCATTTTGTTTTGAGTTTAAGGCTCAAATTGAATTCCAAGGCCTTTATAATTTCAAGATTGAATCTATGACATTAAATAAGAAGTTGCAGCTTGGGATGTTCTTACGGAACTGCTATGAATTTAGATTAGTGTCTTGTTTTATCATTTTTGATGCAACTAACAAGCAACTACCTAACTGAATGATAAAATCTGAATTGAATGAAAAAGCAGGGATTTACCCAGAGGTCTTAAAAAATAGACAAAAATGTAACCACTAGAGAGAGTGTGATCCATCTGGCCTCATTTGGACTCAAGAAAGCAAGCAAAAATTCAGTCTGATCTTTGGGAATTACTCTCCAACTGTGTCATTCCCTGTTGAGAGGATCTGTTTGCATGGGCAAAGTGTTGACCCTGACAAGATGGCTGCTACAGTGTGTTTATAGAGTCTCCCTTAAAAAAAAAAAAAAAAATTTTCAGATCTTGTCTTCTTATCACTGCTTTATCTGTCAAATAACATTAGCTTGGGATCTGCACTGCAGGAGAGCGCAGCCTGATAAGACTGCCAATATGTTTTAAACGTGATACATTTCAATGGAGTAGGTTTACCGTGACCAGTGCTGAGAGGGTTACATTTGAACAACGGTAGGTTACAGATCAATTGTTAAAATGTTAAAAAATGTAGTATATCATGTAAGTATTTAATTACATAATCGAAGTTGGTAAGTCTTCTGAGTAAAAGTTTCATGTTTGTTTGACCTATCCATTACAAATATGAGACATGCTATATGGACTTGCTTACCCATTCTGTTACCCAGTATCTTTTATGCATGGAATTTCGACAGATCTGCTTTCAGCTAAAGTTAACGGACCGGCACATCACCTGCACGCTAAATTAGACTTGGGTGCATGCACAGAACACTACAAAAGTTGTGTCTTTTGAATGTAGATTGCAGAGATTGGGTTGCAAAAGCCAACTTTAGGAGTGAGCGAGTCTTGAACGGCTGCCAGCGCATACGGAGGTCAAGCTCGTCACGGCCCCACGCTTGTGAGACCACATTTGTGCATGCTGAGCAGAAATGCTCTCTCTCTCAAGGATTATTTTCTGCCTGTATCACTTACACATGCCTGATTTTTACAGCAGGGGTTTTGAGACTAAATGTCATGTTTAGCGGGACTTTTTGGCCTTGTGTTTACAGCCCACACAGCAGGATATTTGGCAGAATAAGCATATGATTGCCTGTGGAAGATTACAGTGCATCTGCTGCTAATAAACTAGAGTTTTAAATATGATTCAGGTAGTAATGGCTAGTTAACCATAATTTTCTTCACAGTGTAGTGTGCTTATGTGTCCTCTATAGCCCTTTTTTAAACCTAAAGATGACATGATAGATGCCGATCTTTTCCCGGTATTGATCACATCTGTCAGAGGCTGAGGATGCATACATGAATTGCAATCACATTTTGCCAGGCTGATAGATCTTGAGAGAGCATGTCTGTGTGCTAACAAGCTGCTTTCCTGTGGAGTCACTAGAGGCAAAGACATCAGGACCACAGGCAGTAAAATAAGTGGATGGGGCTTCCTGGTCTTGAGGGTAAAGTAATGAGTGGACAGAGTGTCTGAGTCTGAAGCATGAAGCCAAAGCAGAAGAGCCTTAAACATGCTTTTTTAAAAAATATATTCTTATTTATCTATTTATTCTTCTTTTAAGTCAAGCAGCAGGCAACTTAGGCTGTTACAAAGAGAGACCTGATTGCACAGAAGCTTTAAGAAAATAAGCCAACTTCAATTCTACTTTCACTTTGAGATAAATTAATGTCATTTTAATAACATCATATCATAATGTAGCACATGAAACCTTGACGTTAGCTAGCCAACTATGTTTTGACCTACAGTATTACTTCAATGTGTCTTGCTAAGCTAAAAGAGATTAAAAAAAATGTACTTGAGTAAAGAGCAGAGGAAGAACAGCTTTAAAAAGTAGAATTACAGTACTTTTTCTTTAAAAAAAAGGCTCCTCACTGTGAGGCGAGGACACATGAGCCCCTCAAGTCCTTTCTTTCAGCTAAGAAGAGTGTATATATCAGGTCGAGTCTCAGACAACATCTTTTATGAACAAGATGTGGTAGAAAAGGGAAAAAATGTGGAGAGCACTTCTCACATCTCTACTTTTAATTCTCAGGAACCTCAGGGAACTGACTGGGATTTTTCAGACCTGTATAATGTCCATTAACACAACTATCAAAACAGCCCTGACATGTTTGGACCTGGACTTTGCACATAAAAATGGCATACCAGTGAATGGATCTTCAGCCTTTTCCTTTTAATAATCATCATGTTCTTTTGTTAAGGTTGGCCTCTGGTTGTAAACACCCAACTATGTGGTTCCAGAGAAACTGCAGTGCTTGGACTCTTGGTTTCAAAGTTTCTGGCTAAATTGCTGGCAAGAAGCTGTATCCAAGGTCCCTATATAATAGGATTTCTTTACATACATTTCCTGTGACGCATCTGCAATGAGCTAATAATCCGCCAATATCTACCTGTGGGATTGAACTGTCCGGTTCTGCTATAAAAGATGTATCTTTTATGTACCGTAGCCCCTGCATAGGCAGTTCATTTTGTCATCCAGTGAAGGGCATCCAAGTTCAGAATGCTCCCATGTGGGATTTTGCTAGCCCCCTATATGCACAAGATGAATGCTAGCTGCACTGTCTCTGCTGCCGGCAAGAGGAATGCGAATTCTTCCATATGTAGATGACTGACTGTTATTTTGCTAGTCAAAGGCAGTCAGGGACACAGAGCATCATTGTTCCATGATACGCAGCTTAGTGTCAGTGTCAATTCAGCAGAGAGTCTTCATTTAGATTTCTTTTGATCCTTAGCCGATGACAGCCCCCTCTTCCCTATGTGGACAACATTCTTTTAGGTCTTATTAAATTATAAAAGGACAAGGCTCTGGCTTACAAGACCTCACTGAATCCACTGGGCATGTTTATGGCTGACTCCTCGACATCTTTGCTGCCTCCTGATATTAGGTTAACTGGTCTGGGCTAGAGGCTACAGGCCTAGAGAGTTTATAGTTTAGAGTCTCATTTAGCTGACAGCCATGGTAACATTGTAACATTGTAACATACTGTAAATATGTTTGAGCTGTGCTGCTTGCCCTCTGATTCAATGATGCCTGGAGAAATGTAATCTAGTTGTACAAGTCTTTTATAGATGGGCTGGTGGCAAAGTCCTCTTTAGACACTTATCTTGCATGTGCATGTAATAGAATATCCAGCTACACAGCACAGCTCCTTTAGTGCTGAAGAACGCACAGAACTGCACCAACATTTACATCTATATGTTTGCTTTGAGAATTAACAATTCAAACTCATTTGAGATCACACAGTGAAATTATTTTTGGCAGGGTTGTGTATTGATGAAACATCACTGGACAGGATCAGTGAGGGCTTATTATGATAATGTGACCTTATCTGCTTGACTGACCTCTGTTTATAATATTGAACAGTTGATGTGCATCATGTCAAAATTAACATGCGCCATTAAGTCTAGTTAAGAAAAAGATTAGGCCTGAAGCCTCAGATCATATTTTTTTAAACTCTAAAAAAAAGAAGACATGGGTTGCACTCTGCTTTGCATCACTAAAACATTACGTTTCCGTGATTATGCAACCACATTTTATCTTTTTTTTTTAACCATTAAATCAAGGTCGATTAATACTGCATATTATAAATCAACTATCATCTCATTAAACTGTATTTCTTATTTCTATAACATAAATCTTTGCTCTGCTCAGCTGATTCCAATTAAGTGCAAGTGAATTGTGTGCTGTACTTATATTATACCAGTCTGATAATATATCATAATCATTATTCAGTCTTATCCAGTACACACTTTTCATGACATGTCAGATGTTAGTTAGAATTGCGTTTGAAAACATGCAAGCAATTAGTGTTTAAGAATTAAATTTGTCAAAAAAATCCTCTAAACTGAAATCCAAACACTTATCTGATCTTTTGTGCAATCTGCCTGTCAATAATATGGTTTTAACTTTCTCTGTGCTGATTAAGGTCATGCATTGAAAATGGTGAGTTTCTTATGGCCTGCTGTACCTTTATACACTGCCTTCTACTCTCAAAGTATAAATAGCATTTTATGATAAATAAGCTCAAATGTCCCAAAGGACTAATTGATACAGCTTAATTTTTGAAGTATGTGCATCACTTGGTTTGTGTTTCTTAATGCTACTGGAGATATTTTGTGACACCGGCTTGTAAAATGCACCCTGAAGCAACTGAAAAGACCAATGTCATAAAATAATGACAAGGAATCTTGTAGACAGCTGTGTTTCAGTCATATAACTGTGGTTTCCAACTGCTGCTTTTATTTTCACTCACCTAATAAGGTTGTGGTTTCAGACTTTGGAAACCAGACAAAAATGATTATTGACTGAGTAAGACAGAACACTAACAGAATTTTGTGTCCCAAGGCCTGTCATTGAAAACTATTGATATGAGGAGAGAAATTTAAGACCAAGCACCTCACATGACTTTAAAGTGCTGATGGCCTTGAACACTGAGGCAGAGATAACAACATAATAACGTTCTTTTGAGTTTTTAAAAATATTATTCAGGGAGAACAGTGTTAGGGAGCGTACAACAAATAGTTTCTTTTGAGGACTTGTCCAACAAGCCAGGATCACACAACCACACACACAGACTGAGGAGGACAGGAGACACAAAATAAAGGTAAAAAGCAGAAGTTTTCCTGGTGTGAAAATTTAAAAGATTAAATCATTAATGATTAAAAAACCATTGCTTTCATTTTGTAATATTAATGTTCTGCCTGAAAAACAAAAACAACACTTTGAAAAAATACACAGATATGCAAATTAATATCATAAAAAAGTCTCAAGTTTGTATGTTTTACAGATCTCAACCATAACTTATTCAAAAGGTTGTTGTTGAGTGTTTCAAATGTTACTTTTCCCTAATTTGTATGGTGTTGAAAAACAAAATAGTCATTTTTTAAAGAAAATTAATCAACAACAATTTTAATGGTCTAATTATCATGTCTTAGTGTTTAATAAGTTAGTCATTGCAGTTGGTCAAGCAAACAATTGCTTGTTCTGGTTCTTGAATATAAATATTGGTTGTTTTGGTCTGGTCCTAATTAATGCATAACTTTGGGTATTTGGCCTAGTAAAATTAAAAAAATAAAGAATCTGAAGATATTTTATAGAGCTAGCAATTCACAACCTGGCACTGGTTTTGTATCACTCTATGCAGTTTTTGATTTTTAGGGGCATTATCAACAGGTGAAATTCCTCTGTACTTCCTCTGTACTGCACTACAACTAATCAAGGCAGCAACATCTGTGATGTAGGACTGAGCTCAGTGAGTTGCACTAGACAGACCTGTCATGTGACATGTGACTTATCAAATCTGCACTCATCTGTCAGTCATCATATCAAACCTGCCTCATATTAGATAAACAGTTGTGATTCTTCCAACATCCGCCAGTAAAGGTGAAAATCAGTCTGAGTGGGAGACGGGCCAGACCGATCTGCCAGAGCGAATAAACAATGAGCTCAACAGATGGGTCTGGTGCCCAGGCTATGCAATAAATCAATTAATATGAAAAACAATAAGCAGATTAATCAATAATGAGAATAACCATTAAATGCAGTCAAATCTGAGCACAACAAATGGAATCCCACTGGCCTTATTAAAAATGGGTGGCAACAAAAAGTCAGAGGCTGGTGTAAACAAAACCAAAAATATCTGAACTATGTTGGCGAGGAGAAATCTGTTTTTTACAGTTTTTTACACTTTTATCTGGAACAACTGGTACATTTATGGTGCAATTTAGCTACATATAAGCTTCTCACAAGTCTACAATTTACATGACATTTCAAATATTTCTGCACGTTCAAATCCAGTGAAAGAAGTCTTTTTATTAACTCTTTTACTGGAGACTTTTTTTTACTGGCAGGCCCCCTCACTTCCACGGCTTTGTTACTTACTGCGGACGTTTCTGCTAGAAACTGATATGAACTAACTGTGCTCAATCAAAAGGCAGCAGAGTAGGAATATAATACACAGAGCAAGTCAACGAGTTGATGAGCATGGGGGCATGCCAGTGATAATACCATGTCTGGTGACTCGTACAACATTCCACTGTAGTGGAAAATAGTGAAGTCTTGAATCGAGCCTTGCTCTTTGATTAGGAGGGACTGACAACAAAAGCTAATATTTCATGATTCAAAGCTGTAAAACATTATTCTATTTCAACTAAAGATATACTTATGTTATCTCACCAAATCTACATTTTTTCCATTATAAGGAAAAAACACAACTAATAGAGGAATCCTTCTTCTTTTAACCATAAGCTTGAAGTGCATTTTAACCCACCATCAGTATTTTTGCTCAGTAAAAAAGGGAAATATGTTTTAAATCAAGATTCTCCATTAAAAATCTAAATGCTTCCCTCTCTCTCTTCTTCAGAGTGAGTTCCCATGATTATTTTCAGACAGAATGGCTTTCAACAACAGGGATGATGTGATAAAGAAGGATAGCTGCCTAGTTCAGACATTTAACATTTGTTATTCACAGTACAAGATTGTTTTGTCCTAGATATGCTAAAAAGTTTTCACAATTGATTTCAACTCATGGCTGATTCGGCCACAGAATCTCGCACACACACACACACACACACACACACGCACACACACACACACACACACAGATCCTTATTCTAATCACATCATAACTAGGGAGCATTAAGAAATGAAGAGAAATTTGAAGGCGACTTTAATCCTTAAAGAAATAAAAGCAGAAATGTCATGAGAGGAAGCTCTCTTTGTGCTACTTGTCTGACTACCTCAGAGAAAATTTCAAGTGCAGCCAAAATCATGCAGAACACAAGGAGTCCAACATGTAGCCATGTGCAGTAGGAGGATTTCATCATACACACCTACAGGGAGTGGACTTAGAGAGGAATGTGAAGCTTTTGCTCCACAGTTTTATTTGTACAAAATATTCTCATACATGTACTAGTATAAAAAAAATATCTTTCTTTGTACCCAATGGATATTAGTCATAATTGCTACAGCTGTCAGAATGCTTTGTCACATATGTTGTTTTTGAGCATTTGATGATGATGTTTTCATTTTTTAATTTATTTTGTGAGGCGGAGGGAACCACACGCCTACACACTACTGAATACAATGAGGAAAAATATTTGTTGTTTTTTTTACAGACCACATTTAAGAAGCTATTCACGTATGTTACAAAACACAGAGCCTCACCCGCCTGTGCTGGCCCACCTGCGTGGCTTCACCTGCCCTCCCCCTTGTGTTATCACTGCTCCCTTCTGTCGTGCTGGCCTTCCCTTCTGACATCTCTTTGCTGACACTGCAGTCTGACCCTCCTCCTTGCCACCAGCATCAAGGCCCTTTCTGAAGTCAAGGCAGAGAAGGAGGGAGAGGAGGGGTAGGGATCTCCATGGCCCTGCTGATTTACGGCACCGCCTCCTTGTGACTGTGGCTCCGAGCGACGGGGGCCAATGTCAAACCTCCATCGGGGCTGCTCCCTGCGCTTGTTAAATTCATTTTATGGCTCTTGTCGCTCCTTGTCTCGAGTGTCTTTCCTGACTGAGCTACACTTCACTTAATTCAACCAGATTTAATTTCTGAAATGATGCTGCAGGACATTCTGTACAGCCATGCTGCACAGTACCAACATATGGAATGTGAAAAGCTGATGGGCTCAATCCTGCACATACCTGGAGGAGTTTTTCTAGGTGAAATGTTCAGCTTATTAAGTCCGTCCGAAAATAAAGAAGTGCTGTTAGTATGTGACTTGCTCAAAGAAACTAAAAAAGATCTGACATTCAAAGGAGTTCTGACCCACTAAAGATGAATGTGGTTAAACTGACAGTATCATAAAGCAAGATACTGCAGCTATTTTGCCCACAGCAGGATAAAACAACTAGTTAGGTTGGAAAACATGCTGTTATGTATCTCTATTGCTCAGTCTGCATTAGAATCTTTTTATTTTCTCTTGTTATATGCCTTCTGATACATATGCATAGTGCTTTTGAGAATTAACAAAAGCGACTGAAGTCAAATACTTACAATATTAAGAAATTACTCTCCTGAAGCGGTTGCTTTCAAGAGCACATGTGAGGCTCTTTAAGAGATGGTTTGAATTTTAAACAATCTGCCCTCTGGTAAGTAGCTTAAGCTTTCTGGAGTGTAGCAGAAAATGCAAGGGACTGAATGGTAATGAAAGATATACTTTAAGGCCAAAACTATGTGGACATCTCAAGAACAGACAAAAGTGTAGTCACTGACTACATCATTTCACCACCATGGGAATTAATGTACTACAACAGACCCCACTGTTCAAATATTTTTCTCAATGCAAAATTGAAAACCAGACTAATCTTGAGTTACTGTAATTCTTTTAAAGGGGACTCTCCTTGTAATGTGTTGTCTTATTTTGCATCTCTTGTGCCTGGATCATTCATTATAAGTACCAACTGGACTACCAAACACCATCACAGTGATTAATTACAATTGTAAGTCATTAAGGAAGGTGGAACTAAATCAAATATTTCAAAATGTTGTGGACAGAAGAACATTTCAAATGAATAGTTCAAATTAGACAGATTAGATAAAGAGAAATGTCAGCGCAGTAGGAATTTTGTCATTGCCAAAAAGGCCTAATTACAGCTATTTTTAATCATATAAAAATCTGAAAAACACATTAGGGCTTCAAACAACCATTTTCCCCCAGTTTTGACAACTGCATGCTCCCTAATGAGAGGGAGTTTGAAATGCTTCACTACAGTATAAATAAAAAATGTCTCAGAAAGCCTCTCCAAAAGTAGGCCTATCATTGCTCTAACAAAACTCTTGCATTTAGCCTTCCCATCACAATAATTATGCAACAAGAGGTGGGATCTGGCGCTACCCACTCATGCTATAATAATGACCACATATAGCCCTCAGCATATCCTCCACACCTGCATAATGGACTTACAGAGAAAAAAAAGCATGGTAAAGGGGGAGACAGCTCCTGCATCGGTGTGTTAGTGGAAGTGTTCACGAAGATGGGAAAAGCGGATCAACACAAAAACAAAAAAAAAGCAAATGTCACATTTGACCAAATCTGCCCGCAGCTGTTAAGCACTGCATTGAATGCTTTCGCTCTCCTCTTCTTTTCTCCCACGTGCGCGCGCCTTCACACACGCGCGCGCGCACACGTCCCCCACGCAGCCGGGCGCGCACACGTGAAACTGCTCGCCAATGCAGTGCACAGGAGCCCCCCTGACAGTGCCCGTGCCTGCCTGTGATCGCTTCCTGGCGTCTCCAGCGCTCCATTGGATGTTTGCGCAGAGGACACCTGTCTCCGCCGGTGACTGCACCGATCCCCGCGGAGCAAGCCAGTGCGTTTTCACATCTTAATTTTTGCGACGTGTTCGTGGTTTTTGTGCCGGGCACCTGTTCCAACATCATGTTTCTTTTCGGTTGAAAAAAAACCCTGTAGTACCAGGCGTTTGACTTCCAACTTGGGGCTTGATGGCAGGGTTATATGTGACAGGTCTGGAAAGTTGCGCTGCGCCAGGGAGCATGGGCGCAAACTTTAGAAGCTTTTCATAATCGAGAGACAGCTTTGTGTTTTTGTCTTTCTTCAACATGAAGGCAGGTGAGTCACCCCTCGCGTGAGAGACGCGCGGAGCTCCGGGGCTCTCAAGGTACTGGAAAGGAAAAGCACGGAGGAAGTCGTGATCTGTGCGGCGGATTGCGCCACGGAGGACGGAGGGAACGGACCGATGAGACATCATGGGTAAGTAAGTGGAGGACCGTCTCATTTTAAAGCGCTTGCCGCCAAAGGATGAAGTGCACCCAGAGTCTGCAATCACCACTATTATTAGTTGAGCGCACTTGTGGTCCTTACAAGAACAGTATGGCTTGATTTTCTCCTCTGGCGCATCTGTGAGTGGATGTGGATGTTCAGTAAATTTCCCAAAGCCTTTCGCGGCTCATCCCTGTGAATCAGTCTGACATTTCCGGGGTTTGAGGGCAGTACTTTTGCCTCTTTTTTTTATTTTATTTTGTAAATGTTTCCTGAGATCTCATGCGTTTAAGATCAACATCATCACTGACAGATATATTTTTTTCTCCTCTGCTCATGAATTTAAAAACAAATACTGCAGGCAGGAGTGTTGGTGTTCCTGAATATGAAGTAGAGGAGGGAAACAAACAAAAAAGGTTTCACCTTTATGCTGTGGAAGTGATGTGGTTTAAAATCTGTCCAGGTGCCAATGTACAATGAGTAGAGGCTCAATATTAACCAATGACCTGTCAGATGACGTCCTTGTTACTAATGCTGCAACGACAAGTTTATTCACTAAATCCCAATCTGACTTTAAATAGCCGGAATGTGGTGAGTTGTGTCTGTTATCTGTCACCCCCTTCCCCTCCTCCTCCTCCCGTCTTCCCCCCTTCAAAGCCCTGACATGTTTTGACTCCGTACTATTTCTCTCTACCTCCTCTCTTCCCCTGACAGCTCTGGGCACCTACAATCTCTTCCCACACTGCCTATCACCTCCTCCATTTTACTGACTGTGGGTGCTCAAAAGCTAAATTCACCGCTCAGCCTCATAAACCTCACAAACCCACACTTCTCTTCAGAGGCATTGCGTTTCGCAGCTCCAGTCTTCTTTTTTCTTTCTTTTTTCTTTATTGCATATTTTTTGGGGGTGCTCAAAGGGAACTGTGGGTGTTCAGAATTGTCACTGAATATGCGATGAAATGATGTTGACTTTCAAGCAGTCAGGAGCTTTTTCCATAGAAAGTCTCGCAGTGTTTGAAGTCTCTTTCAGTGCAACTTTTGTTGTTGGAATATCTAAGTGAAGGACTATTGTTCGTACGTGGGCATGCGCACGAACGCGCGCTCACGCTGTATAGGTGCAGAGAGAGCCGTTTGAGTTGTTTTTAAACGGTACCATTGTTATTCATTTAGTTTGTATCGACTCGTCCTATTAAATTTAAGCTGCTGCTTTGTTTCATTTTTATTGTTCATTCCCAAATTGACTGAAAAGCTGAGAGAGGCTGGAGGGACGCTGATGCTGCCCACATATCTGTGCACAACGGGGGCATTTTCCAGAGTAATGAGCTACTAATAAGCACCTAGTATCACGGTTTTAATTGTGTCATTACAGTGACTAAAGGCTAAAATAATTGTTTGCATTTGTTAGGGGATCGAAAGTTCTGACTGAGGTTGTCTCACAGCATTCATCCCATCTTCATCCAGCATCTTGTGTATCTCATCCAAGGAGGCAGATTAGATGGGGATTAAACGTTTATTGTGTCCTCAAGGCTGGAGAGTTCACCACCCAAACAAGTGACAACCGTTAAGAGCCGCAACTAGAGTTACAGCTATTTTCAAATTTGAATTATCAGGTTGATGGCTAAAGAATTTTTCATCACATTTTCTTTCAAAAATACAACAAAATATTTAATCATAGTATAGTTCAATAAATCAGAGAAAAGGCAGCAAACCCTTAGATTTGAGAAGCTAGAGGTAGAAAATGTTTGGGTTTTTTTGCTTGATAAATGACCGGAATATTCATTAAATCTTTACCTTAAAAAGTTTCTGTTGATTGACAGTTAATTTAAATCTATTAATCATTTTGAAAGCTAGTGTCAATTAGTATAACTTTTGGAAGGTAAGGAGTGAAAACACTTTACAGCATCAGGCTCTGATAAATTTCAGATTTATGGAATAAGCTATGAAATTTATATTCAGCTCATTGCCAATGGCACAAAGAAGCAACATTCCGATCCGACAGAAAGTAAGGGCAGGAAAAGTAATGCAGAGGTCGTAGTGAACAACACAGGGTGCAATGATCTCCGATCTAACTGAAAAATCTAGACTGCTGTAGTAAAACTGAGGCAAGAGCAACATAGCAATTACGCTCAAATAACCTTCAATTTATTCAATAATCCATCAGCTTCCTAGAGCAGACAGAGACGGTAATTGGTCCACAGAGCACATTTCTGGAAAACCTAAACTGAATATCTTCGAAAAAAACAGTAACCTGTGGACACAGAATCTTCCATTTCACTTCTTTAAGCTTACAACAGTGCAGATAATTAGAAGATTCAGTGTTGTTCACAGGTTTGCCACTGGCACAAAACCACTTATTTTCCCAGCTGTGAGATCATTATGCAGTCTCAGACAACAGATGATCTATAGTTTCTCAACTCTATAAATTATTATCATAGTCAAACTACTAAGTTTCTAATTAGACCAAATAAGTGCAGTACCTTAAAGACAAACTCTCTCTATCCTCCAGATTAAAGAAACAAAACATGGGGCTGTAAGCTAGTTTTATTTGCAGTGCTTATTCTAAAAGTCAAGCACTGTATGATAAAGAAAAATCCTGCACATATTTGAAATAAAGGAAAGAAAAGATGACTAACCTTGAATAAATGAAATTGCTGCAGCTGTGGCTCCTTTAAAAATAGCTGAAGCCATCAATAAGGATTATTCTGTCAATGTTCGACATGTTTCCTCCTTCAGAGCCTGAGTGAAAGTCCCCATCAGGCACCTTTTTACAGCTGTTTAGCAATATTCAGTTCACCGCTTCCCACACATTCCATCAAGCCATCATAACACAGAGATTCACATGGAAGTCTTTCACGTTACCTTGAGGTCATTCATGTTGGTTTTTAGGGCCAGACTATCATGGCAACACTTATAACAAGCTTGTTTTTCGGTTCCTTTTCATTTTGTGTCGTCCTTGAAACTATGCAATAACTGTGAAAGACTTCCCAAAACAATGTGTTCTGTGCAATGAACTCCTGCAAAACTGAGAACAAAATCTGGCAGTAAGCAGTTGAGCTTTAATAAAAAAAAAAAATTCTGCAACAAGAGGCACATGATAATGTACTGTGTATTTAGTATGCAACTAAAACACACTACAGCCTACGTTTGGTTGTCATGGTTTTATACATCTTATTATGTTGTTTTTTCATACTTTGTATTTATTTTCATACAAGTCCTCCAGCCTAAATAACACAAAAGATAATTTGTCACTCCCTCTTGAAGTAGTGCATAAGACCATCTGTCACGACTGTGATTAAAGGTTTGTTTAAGTTTAGTCAAAAAAAGCTACTTGGTTAACAATGAGAAAAGATTTTAATCATGGTTAAAAGAAACTGAAACTGACTGCTGGTAGAAGAGGAGGTGTTTACTGTGGTTTCAAGTGTCTCAATCACATTCCTTTTTTCTTTACAGCTTAATGGCAAGTCATTATTTGAACGGCCACAAGAGGTCACTTAAAAAACAAAATCACAAGAATTTAGGTCTTTGCAAGTTTTCTTAGCCTAGAACAGCAATTAAACACCTTTTTCGATATGTCAGACTAAAATTCAACAATCAAAATTCAAGCTTCAAAATCAGTTATTACTCAACTAAGCTAATTTGCTCTGTTAGGACTGTGTAGGTCTGGTTAGATCAGATTAGATTGACAGTGACTTGGCGACATGAGCAAAAAACCCCAGTATGATTGAGGTAGGTTACATGACATCACATCTTTATGGCAGAACCCTCCTAACCTTTTGTGCTTAGACAAAGACACACATATTAAGATATCTTATGTAAAACCTTCATTGTTCTAACTTTGGCAGAAAAAATGTAAGTTCATGTGGCACCTTGTAATAAAATAAATAATTTAGAAATTAGCCCTCAGGGTCTGTAAACAAATAAACGTTTCTTCTGTTTTTCTGGTAAGGACAGCCTCTTTTGTCCAAAGCACGAAGCCCAAGAAGTACCATTTGTGCAGATGAGCAGGGTGCTAGTTTCTATTTGTACCAATGTTATTATTATTATTATTTTTTTATTTATTTTTTTATTTTTTTATTTTTTTATTTTTATTTTTATTTATTTTTTTAATTTTATTTTTAAGGGCTCATTTACAATTAAAAAAGTAAAATAGGTCTTTCATATCCTAAT
>JAPZDV010000011.1:6681224-6694645 GCA_029814665.1 Acanthurus lineatus | reverse complement strand
TCCTCCACATTCATTCAAGGGGATCTACAGTAATGAACAATGTATAGTGAAGCTAAACTAAAGATGAGAATCCAAACTTTGAATACCTAATGAAAAAGACACGTACTATAATTCATTTCTCGATGCAAAATGAGGCACTTACTGAACATACAGCAAAAATAATTAATTCAACTCTGTCACACACTGGCATCGTCTAATCACTGGCAGCATTGGTAGTGCTGAATTCTAATTATAAGTAAATATTGCTTTTCACACTCCTGAATGGATTTGCTTCTGACCTTCACTGATTACCAGCATACCACACACAAACACACTCATCATCTGTGATGTGAACTCCTAAGCCTTTACAACAGGCTCGCCCCACAGTAGCCAGCTTAAACGTCTCGGTTTGTGCTGATCTTTTGACATCAGCACTCATATCGATCAGTGCTGCTCTCTGGTGCTGCACAGATTTCTAGACCAATAAGTGTGTGTGCGTGCGTGTGTGTGTGGGTGTGTTGGTCCACAGGAAAGCCAGTGTCAGTCAAGTTCCCGATATGTGTCATACAATGGACCTTTGAAGAGTTTCTGCTGTCACTTTTTGACAGGCTGAGTTTGGATGTTAAGCCTTGTGGGTGTCAAGGTTGAAGACCTTCAGCCAAGTGTCACAGCAATGCATGAAAGAGAGCCACTAGGCGAGTCAGTGTCACACTTTGCCTCACCTGGACGTGAAAAGTACATGTGTATATTAGAGTGTACTACCAGCACGGTGCATAGTCAAAGAGCAAAGGATGAATGAAGCATTAAAAACAACTACATCACAGTAGGGAAAAGGTCGAGGTAGATGGGTCAAACAAATCCAGGGACTAGTTTTGGTGCCTAAACCTAGAAAAAGTGTGATAGCTGTCTGAAATGTTTCTGAACAAGCTTCAGAAGCAAGCGTCATGAAAGTCTAATTGTGTTGCATATTTATTACTGCTAACTCAGAATGAGAACATGTTCTTTTCATGCCTAGGTGAAGCAAAATGTTACACTGACACAGTGACTTGCAGGTTGGGACTTTTAGTGAAATGACTGATGTACTGGGTGCAACTATAAGAGAAGCAAAGTATCTGCCTCATGCAAATCCCTATTACATGAATGAGGCTGTATGATTTAAATAACTCTACATTTTAAACAAGTAAATGTAAGTGTTTCCTAATAAGATGATGATTTAAAACAAAAAAAGACAATGAAAAGTCAGACCTTGACCAAATCTGATTTCTTAAGTGTCTGAATCATAAATATAGAGATACTTTATAAATATCAAATAATACCCCTTGGGCCTTGAGGACACATAATCATTAAGTATTATTAACTTTAAGCCAAAGAATTAAACTACTGCAGAAGAATAAGACGCACAGTTGCTGAATAAAAAATCTGAGGCATAGAGAAACACTGGGCACTGTTTTATAATTTTAATTATCTAATGCTTCAGCACTTCTATCTTTTATGGATATTTATTAGGCACAAATATCCTGTCAGATCAAAATATTGCAGGAAAATATAGTTTTCATGAGACTATTTGCAGTGCACACATTCCACATCTCCAAAGTACCATAGAGTCGCAGCTTCAGCTTTATATTTTCAAATAGTTCATATGTTGTTTTTGTGGTTGAAAAAATATTTTTGTGTCGAAATCCTAGGTTAAGAAAAAATGCTTAAAACAATGTAATACTACTGTATATCCATTAGGTTTAAGGCCAGAGAAATATCAGGCCGTGCTGTGGCTGGGAGAAGCAGCAGGCACCAGACCAAAATGGTTTGAATGAAGCTCCTCTGAAAGATATCACTTTTCCAACATCTCATTAGGGCTGCCTTTTCTACAGCAAACAGCTTCCATGGCCCAACAGAAACCTTATGGTGTAAAAATGTTGACATTCAAAACAACCAATTAGCCTTTTTAAATGCTCCCTGCTTGTAAATTATAGTTCACACCTTGACTTCTATCATTTAGCTCTTTCAGATTTGTTTGGCAGACTCACAAGAAAGCCTGTGACTTTGTACAGCGTCGTACTTTAAATGCCAAAACAATCAACAAGTTGATTAATTGATTAGTTCTAATGAAAGTATAGTAGATAATTTTAAAAAATGATTAGTTAAGAGTTGATTATCTATATTTATATGCAAAAGAGGTGATCTGAGTTCAGCTGAGGATATGGTGCTTTTCTGTTTTGTATCATTGTAAATTGATTATCTTAGGTTAAAAACTAGTGATTTTAACACTTCACTTTAAAGCAATATTAAGTAACTAATCAACCTTGAACCTTAAAAACAACTTTGAATCATTTTAATGGGAATATAACTGCTTGGAGGATGTCTGTGTCTCAGTAACTCACCTGCTTTCTCAGTTAGTCCATTGGTTTTTGGACTAACCTTTCAAAGCCTTGAGTTAAGCATTATGGCCTTCACCATCTTGTTATGAATTAGGTTTGGAATTTATCTCGATGGCTCCCCCCACCTCATCCAACGACTGGGCAGTTGAAATGGGGAGCCAAAGGTAATGCACGGGCCGAATTACTCTGGTCCTCTTTGTTTTCATGTCTTTTTTGTGTATATTTATTTTCTTCTGTTGGTTTAGAGAAGTGACATTAGGTTTACTCTATTTTATTCTATTTAGAATAAAAGTAGCCTGACTTTTTCCTTTCAGCTGGTGAACTATTTGAAACAAACAGTTGAGGTTAAAATTCTTCTCAGTCCTAAAACAGGGTTCCCAAGTGATGTGTAGGTGAGTCTGGGTTTGTATCAGGCCTTGGTGTGCTCCAGATGTACCTAAAGGTGAACTGGTTAAGGTGAGGCATTTCACATAGTATGGTTAGGGTTAGAAAAAATCCTCAGGCAGAGGTTAGAGTCCCCAGGTGCTTTAAAGTGGAGTGGTTAAGGTTAGACATTAAAATAGCATGGTTGGGGTTAGAAAAAAATCTCCAGGCAGAGGTTACTACTGTGCCTTTTCTGCACTACTGATGCATTTTCTACTTTTGTCTATGAATTAACAAATCCATAACTTCCTTTAGTTTTGGCATGTTTATTTTTCTTATTTTGCTACTCCAGAAGTTCACCAAGATTTGAGCTCTCTACTGTGTCCTGTTGTGGCATTCCCTAGTAACACAAGTAGTTCATAAGCAAGTATTTGAATAATTAAAGATCCAGTGTGAAGCATTTGGAGGGGAAATATTTCAAGTATGGCAGAAACTTAATATCACATTCAAAATGTGTTTTCATTAGTGTATATTGTAATCACCTGGAAAAAGAATTGTTGTGTTTTTATTCTTTACATAGGCTATTAATAATTCAGGTTTTTCTCTTTTTCCTATAAAGTGGCCAGAAGGCAAAGCTAGAGCAATCTCTCTATCTTCATTTTCTCTTTCACCGTTATGCTTTAGTAGGTCATGGACTCACTGGACCTCAGTTTCTACATTCCTCAATAATCCTGACAGAATAAGTGTGCTAACATTATTGCTCGCTCATTTCAATTAAATTTTAAATGGTTGCTGCCCCATTTAAGATGTATTTTGCCTTCTTAACTAGCCAGACTATATTTTTTCATACATTTTACTCTTGTTGTACAGTATAATGTGTATTTTGGTCTTGCTGAACCTCCCATCTCTGCATGTGTATGCAGCTTCAGCAGTAGTAAAATAAGCTTTTATCATAAATCAGCTGTTTTATACTGCTTCACGCATTTGCCTTGATTTGAAATTACAGCTGACTCAATTTTCAAATTAATGGGCGTAAAATAATGGGTTTTAAGTGTGTAAAAGGTACTTCATTTCAATATTGTAATCCCACAGTGTCCTATTAATCACTGTTGCATGTTGAGTTCCATGACTGGTAATATGTCACATACTTCTGTGCCCTGAAAGTATTTTTAATTTTACGTGCCTTAAATCTAAGTGAACACACTCAATAATGTAATATATCACACATGCTGTAGTGCCCTAGAATTTTGCTTACCTAAGCTCGATCACACATCACACACCTTAAAACCTCTCGGCTTCTGTGTCAGAGAGGAAGACAATCTGGGAGGGAAAAGGAGGCAGAAGGTGGGGTTGGAGAGAAAAACCACAAAGTCTATATCTGTTATTTAAAAAGACTTAATAATATATATAGTACAGCCCACTACTGTGATGAATGGATGCATATTTTTCATATATATTTTTAAATGAGAGGTTGCAATGAGAAGGAAAGGGGTTGGAGCTGTATTGGTAAGAGGCATATGCATTATCATATATAGAATTATTATGTGTGCTAAAAATGTCTCAAGTAAATAAAAGGTAATAGAAACAGCAATTTATATCGAAATGAAAATCCATATCCTAAATGTTGCTCTTACATATCAGTACGAAACCCTAAACAACTGTCACAAATAAACCTTCCCTTTTAATGTATATAACCTGTGGTACAGTAGACTAATGAAGTAAGAAATTGTGGATATATTTAGTTTTTTTGCACACTTTTCATTTCTTTGAAATGCCCCAGTGTGTGGCCTTAGCACTGTTGGCCAACCCACTTGGGCACTCTGGGTAATAGCCTTTGCATCAGTGCTCAGAGCAACGGGCATTCAAATGAAATATCAACTTGTCGCAGGGCCAAGGAAGACGACAGCCGACCCTGTTGGGCCTGCCAGAATCCACTCTTTCCTCGGGGGGGGGGGGCTGTCTCACTTTTAGGGAATTTCAGAAAGGTTGCCACTGGAATGTGACCGTGGGTGAGGTGACCGGGGATGAGATATATTTTAGAAACTATTTAATAATTCAACTTTGCTGTTCTGTGCATTTGCAAGGCCGGCATGGTTGACATTTATTATGAACATTTTAGCCTAACTTCGGCAAATTACTTCCAGTGTGTCAGTTGTTGAGCCAGAAAGACACTAGAGCACAGAGCCTGTTGTTTTTGACATTTATTGGCTGTAGTCACATTTTTTATCAGACAAAAATTTTGTTGAAGCTTTATTTGATGCACACAATAAAAGAAAAAGCACTGTTCTCCTATTTGCTTTAAGGCACAACTACCCATCTTGTCCTTCTTTAAAGAGCTTTGTTCCACTAGCTGGAGTACAATACACTGGATTTTCCTACCAGAATTAGAATCTTGCTCGACTTAAAAACAAGGCTTTTTCTAGCAAAATTTGCATTGATAAAACCTAAACCAAATAATAGTAAAAAGGGCATCTGTGCAAATTTATTATCAATATTTTTAGGGGAGTACTACTGCATATGTGAAAAAAGCTCTATAAATCCTTTTGTGGCTCCAGAGGGAAATGCAGTCTTAAAATGGCTCAAGTGATGAGACAAGACTGGAATAAAAAGGCTGATATTGCTGGTTCTGCTGCATTGATTGCCATATTTTATGTACCTACTGTCCATCATGGGACACAGTAATAGAAGTGCAGAGCTAAATCAGTGTGATTCTATGGTAAAAGGATAAATCCAAGTTTTCAGCAGTTTGAAAATTATCCTCATCATCAAAATTCTAGACTCATATTTAGCCTAAGATTATCCAGGGATGCAGTTTTTGTAAGATGTCAGCGAACATCTGTTGGTTGAGTGTTCCAGGTTGATTTTCTGCAGCAGAATAGAAATGTTGAAGGCTTAATCCACAAAAACGATGACAAACAGAAATCTACGCAACAGTACGACTAAGTCTACCACAAAAACCCTATGCACAGTAATTAATTCTAACAACAATTAAGAAAAAAATAACCTGACTTGATACTTGGAAACAGACTTACTTCTGTGAAAATTAATCAAATGTATAGTTCTGTATTGCCACAGTGCAAGCTGTTTCAATCTCTGAGATATATTTTTTACAAGATAAGAAATCTCTGAAACCCTCTGGCACTGATTGGTTGTGCTCTACTAGGAAGTGAGAGCCAGGTTAACAGATGTGTGCAGCTTAACACAAGATCAAATCTTTTCTGAGGGGAGACAGATAGAAATTCTTGTCTGAACCATGGCTGCAACTTTTTTTTAAATTTATTTTTAAGGTCCTCCATCATGTAATTACTTCCCACAGCTAAATATTTTATTGTTATTTTTTTCATTAATGTTCTTAAAACAAGACACATTCTTCTACCATCACATTTTGGCTTTCTAAATAATTTTCACTTGTAAATGAACAAAGTGTTCCATGTCTAGAATGTACAGTCATTTAAATCTATGCAGGTACATGCAATCAGGCATCTATATGCATGGCCCAGAGAGCTTTATTTCACTTCACCAACTCTGAAGTGTTGTTGGCATGTCACTGCCAAGAATCACAAGTCAACTTACAAGTAAGCTCTGAAAGAATGAATAAGGTTCAGTTCAGTCCAGTGTATTTCCCATAAATGTGGGTATTATGACTCTATTGATTGTGCCAATTTTGCCCTGCCATCTCAAAGATTTAGGAAGAGGAAGACTTGCCCAAAACTTGTACATGGGTGGCAAGGTGTGCTATAGAAAAAAATTCACATAAAAAATTTCAAAAATTTGCCTCTCAGTCTAATCAAAAATAAACACAAAGAGTAGCTGCCATTATGTCCAGCTGCAAAGGAACTTATATTTGGGGACACATGCTGGCTGCCCTAACCGCCCTACATCTTTATCCATGCACATGGTTTATTTGTATTTGTCGAGTACACAGATGGAAAGCTAAATCAAATGGAAGAGAAGAAACATAGACAGTAGGAAAGTAGAGAAACTGGTGGTGTGCACTCACAGCTCTCCACAGTCAACTGAGGAAGAAAACTTGCTACAGAGAGTGGAACCTGTTGGTGCCACACTTGAAAAACAGATGTGTCTGCGGATGAGAGCAATACTAGCTGTGTAACAACACAAAATGAATTTGTAGCGCTTATCAACACTGATGTCCTGCAGGCTTTGTTGGAACCTCCCCTAAATCGACTGTAGAAAAAGAGATTACAAGAATAAAAAGAATGAGGCTTCTCAGGGTAGTGTTTCGGTCAACTTTCAGAGCAATGAGCCACAACTGCAGCATCTATCATCCAGAGGTAGTATCACTTGGTGAAAACAAAGTTTACACTATCATAACCTTGGTTCTAAAAGCAAAAGCAGAACCCATTACTTAACTTCATGGGCATACTTTCCTCCAGAAGCTTTATACACATTTGCCTATTAAAATTTTGCAGATGTAGCTAACAATCATGATGTCGCTAACCTATCATCCAGGTTCCCATGTAAGCGACTGACGTTGATGCCTTCCATCAATCTCTATAATATATTATAATATAATATAATATAATATAATATAAATAAGGTCAATAAGCTTCACCTGTGGTTTATAATTAACGTTAAAAATTGGAACCATTGTTCTATCTTCTGTCTTCAGCTTACCTCACTGATCCTAAATGTTTCGCTAGGTAGGACGCATTAGTCACACCATCACAAAAGCACAGTTTTTCTGTATGCTACATGGGGGCCACACAATTCATGTAACATGCAAAAATACCTCCTAAAAAATAGTAGTGGCATTTTTGCCTCTGTCTCCAAAAAGCACTGAACAGCACTGAATCTAGACAGCACATGGCGGCAGTGTTAAGTCATCAACATATCTCCATGCAGTTAGCCATAATGCTTGTTCCAGTTAGATCCATTCGGTTTTTATTTGAGTCTCAGTGACAAGCCTTGAAAATGATTTCTATAAAAATTATGTTCATCTGAAAAGCTGTAGGAGGCCCCCACAACTTTTCTGGATACAGGTTGTTAAGGGTTAGTCCTTGTTTTCTCAAATCTCTTGAACAGGGGTGGCACATGCAAAGTGAACACAATCAGCAGAGCCATAATAACCACATGATTTGAGCATCATATAATGCAGGAAAAGAGGTAAACGTGAATGGTTCCAGTGTAGAATACTACATTTAATGACAGAGTAATCATAAATCATGAATTTCTTATTTCTGCTCTGTTAAGCTTCCCATGGGAGCCCATGTATCCATTGGGTTTTTATTACATTTTTCCTTTCAGAAATCCAATGCTAAACCATTTTGTACTAGTTAAAGCCAGTGGTTAAATGTTGTAGCAATCTACCATATTGTATACTGTATGTATGAATCCTTTCCTGAGTTTTTCATTAGTGGCACTAGCATGTTAGTTTCCATTGTACTTTTAGTGATACGATATAGTGAGATTTGCCTTAGGGCTTCACAAGAGACCCTTCTAAATGCTCTAATGGGATTATCACTTAGGGAAAATTGATGACTATGAATAGTGCCGTGGATGCTTGGCCACTTCACAGAGTACCTAATGGAGGTGATGGAAGTGGCGGTGCATCTATTGCTTGGAGGATTCTTATTTATAGCACACATTTTCACATAGCCTGTGTATTAATTTATTCTCATAGCCTCACAAATACTAGATCTTCCCGCTGCTGTTTTACATTTTGCTTACATTATGGCATGTCCACAAAAATTCATAATATTTTGCATTCTTTATAAAATTATCAAACATAATGTGTTGCTTACCACAACATATTGTTTGTTTGGCTGTTTAATGGCAGGAACTTTGATTACTATAAAAAGTAACAAAGTTTTAGTGACTGAGCATTGTTTTTGCTATTTTAACAGTCTAAATACAGATCTACTACTCTTTTAAAAAAAAAAGAATTGTCATGATGTGTATTGTTTTCACTTCAATGTATGTTTTTTAGGTTTTTTTTATTTCAAGAAGTAATGGAAACTAGAGTAGATTTATTTAGATCTTGCAATAAGATGCACAGATTCTGTAATTCAAGTTAGATAGGTAGATAGGATCCTAAAATTAGGATGCCAAATAAAACTTAAATTAATTTTATGCTAGGAAATAGTTCAAACTGTGAATTTTGCTTACTGTTACACCCTTACCTTATTTCAGCACTGTAAAAAATTTAAAACAAAATATTAAATTTCTACACTATTAAAATAGAATTTTCAATATTTTTGTGCTTTTTCTTGTTCAGCAGTTTTTTGTCTAAAAACAAGCTTGGCCTTTACTCTGGAATCAGCCTCTTTCTCTTTCTTTCTTTTACATTTTCCTTTTTGTTTTTATAAATTTGCCATTCTACAACATTATTGTCCACAAAAGTGGCATAATTCTGCCTGCTGTTCAAGTAGTCAACTCCTTTAAAGTACAGATCAATGTGCAGTCAACTTAAAATCAATGCTATTTATGTGTGCATTTATCCCTTTGACAGTAATGTTTTTGAAAAAGAAGATTAGGCTCCATTATGTATGATGGTGTATACTAGATAAAGAATTGTAAACATGATAAAGAAAACACCTGAAAGCATGAAAAGACAAGTCAAGCTTTAAGTGTTAAAAAAGTACTAGAATATACTTCATGGTATTATCTTACTATGGCATTATTATTTCCTTTTTAAGTATACAAGTCCTTATAAATGCCATTACTGTGGCAGTGTTATGTATTAAAAACATTTAGTTTTAAAGGGCATAGATCAGATCTTTGCTGAAACTTCTCCTTTAAACATCTCTACAATGCTGCCTGTCATCTTTGCCTTTATCCTCTTCTTGCTCAGAAACAATACCGCCTTAGCCTGTCCAAACAAAATTAACACCATTCCTCACTTAATGCCTTTGCAGAGAAGCTCTTAATTGTTAATTGTCAAATTTGTCAACAGCAATGCAGCTCCTGAAAAACTGAATATTAATGTCAACAGGTGCCAGAGGGAAGGTGAAGTTGTCTAAAAGCAGTGTTGAGATATTAAAAATCCTCTGTCTGAGCATTCATCACTGTGGCTAAATGAGAGCCCTGGGTCAAGGATGTGTCCCTTGATGTAAAGTGTAGTCACAATGTATATGAACAGTTAGATATCTTTTAACATGTTGGTTCTGCAGGATGTAGAATTTTGATTAAACACGGATAAGGTTAAAGGGCAAACTGTCAGCTTAAATTTGAAAGTGTGTATATCAGGTGACTGATTTTGTGGCAGTCAAGAACATTTCTAGTCCTTGGCCATGAAAACCCTTGCTTGCTTTGCCTTTATGTTGAGGATCATTGTCCAGAAACCTTGTCTTGCAATTGTGAAAGCGAACATGAAATGTGGCGAAAAGTCCATGAATGCTCACCCTTAAAGCACCCTTATCAGCTATTGCATTTACATTAAACTTGTTGGTTCAGATTACAAAATATCTATATTCATGAACACACTCGCAGGTTTCATCAAAGTCTGACAAACAAAAACAGTGGTGCAGCGGTTAGTTCTTCTTGTGTCTACATGGATTAAGTCCAGCTTCCTTCCAAAGTCCTGGCACACTGACCAAACTGCAACCTTTTCACAATTTTAACCACATTTTAAGAAAGTTTTTGTTGCAGAAAGGCATTGCACATCATAGTAAGATGCCAAAGGATACCCTGTTCACCTGTGTGGGACACTAAAAGGGTATGACAAAAGCATTGATATTCAACATCCTGGAATAAGAACTCCATTGAGCTTAACTTCATTTATATATGTTGGCTTGTGTTATTAAGAAAAATAAATGACCTTTACATGATCTTTCTCCCAAGGGTAACTTGGTTTAGCTGTGAGTCTCTCAATATTTTACCCCCCAAGAATGTTTTTTCAGAAGTTCTTTACTCTTGAGAAGAAAAGGTTCAGAATAATATGTTAGAGAGAAATAACATCTCAAAAAGTTTACTTTTGCAGAAACCAGCAGCTTGTCAGTGGTCAAAGGTGATCTAAGAAGGATGCTATACAAAGTACAGATTGTGATCCTTGTTGGTGCTCCTTTAAAAATGATTACCACTGCAGTAATTTGCAATGAGTTTTTCTGAAGATCATTCTTTTATTTAACTCACCTGAGTTTTTCATGTAGTTTTTTTCCCATTTATATGATTAAGCTTTTTTCTGCTTTTTCTGCTTTGCTTTCTCACATGGTTAATTGGCTGAAAAAGTTGTGCATAATTTTTCTTCAAAGAAAAGGCAGAATTTTTCCTAGTTTATTCTCAGCATATTTGCAAAAACATTAAAAAATATTACATGATCTTGAGTAAAATCCTTAAATTTCTCTCCTCTCTCCATTTCTATCTTATATTCCCCTTTAGGTTCATTGCTGTGTGATGGACGACTGACACACCTTCTCTTTCCTCTCCTTCTCCTCCTACGAGCTCCCCTGTTGCTCAGCTTTGGTGAGCGAACCTGCCCCAACAGTTGCCGATGTGAGGGAAAGACTGTCCATTGTGATTCAGCTGGCTTCTTAGATGTCCCAGAAAATGTCTCAGTGGGATGCCAAGGCCTTTCCCTCCGCTACAATGAACTGCACACCCTCTTACCATATCAATTTGCTCACCTCAGTCAGCTACTCTGGATATACTTGGACCACAATCAGATTGCAGCTGTTGACAGTCGAGCATTCCAGGGGGTTCGCAGGCTTAAAGAGCTAATATTGAGCTCCAACAAGATCACATCCCTGCACAATTCAACATTCCATGGAATTCCCAATCTTCGCAGTTTGGACTTGTCCTACAACAAATTGGAAATCCTGCAGCCAGGTCAGTTTCACGGCCTACGAAAACTACAAAACCTACACCTACGCTCAAATGGTCTCTCCAACATCCCAATTCGAGCATTCCTTGAGTGCCGAAGTCTGGAGTTCCTGGATTTAGGCTACAATCGCATTAAGGCTCTAACCCGCACCACCTTTTTAGGGCTACAAAAGCTAATGGAGTTGCATCTAGAACACAACCAGTTCTCACGGATCAACTTCTTTCTGTTTCCACGCTTAGCAAATCTGAGATCGCTCTATCTACAGTGGAACCGAATTAGGGTTGTCAACCAGGGCCTTCCATGGACTTGGTATACACTGCAGAAACTTGATCTGTCTGGAAATGAAATCCAGACCCTGGACCCAGCTGTGTTTCACTGCTTGCCCAACCTTCAAGTCCTAAACTTGGAATCCAATAAACTGTCCAATGTGTCTCAGGAGGCAGTGTCGGCATGGATCTCATTGACCTCCATCAGCCTTGCTGGGAACATGTGGGATTGTGGAACTGGCATATGCCCACTTGTGGCTTGGTTGAGGAATTTTCGGGGTAGTAAAGACACCACCATGATATGCAGCAGCCCAAAGTATCTCCAGGGAGAAAAAATTATGGAAGCCACAAGGAACCATGGTATTTGTGAGGAAACTGATTATGTTCTGACTGAAACACCCTCACCAATGTCTGAGCTAATTTCTGAGGCCACCACCGAACCAACCTATGCGCCTACTAGTGGATCCCCACCTATGCCTCCAACCAATACCTTTCGTCCTCCCCCACCATTCAGACCTCAACCTATTCCTCACCCTACCTTTCCAGGGCATAGGAGCAAAGACCCAAGAGACTCAGTTGCTCGCACTCGACCCACTCTTGTACCACCCCCTGATATGGAGCACATGACTCTGCACAAAGTGGTGGTGGGCAGCGTGGCACTCTTCTTTAGCATGTCCCTACTCTTAACAATTATCTATGTGCTGTGGCGGCGCTACCCAGGTGCAACTAGGTTGCTGCAGCAGCGATCCATGGTGGGGCGGAAGCGTCGCAAAAAGAGTCCAGAGCCAGAGCAGAACCTAAGCTCCCAGCTACAAGAGTATTACATGAGCTACAACCCTGCAGCCACACCAGAGGCACTGGAGGTGCTAGGCAATGGCACTGGTTCCTGCACTTGCACAATTTCTGGCTCCAGGGAGTGTGAGGTATGATCGATCGCATCAGCCTAAAAATAAAAACTCAAAATCAAAATACAAAGGCTCAACAGAGAGGTAAATCCTTTATCAAGTATGCCCTGTAAAAGACACTGTTTAATCACAGTTAAGCACCCTTGACTGTCATTATAACACGCTTGACTTCAAATGTTTGATGTCTCTAATTATTCAGGTTTTACTTTTAAGTCTTAATGTAAAAGTAAGATAACAATTGATCCAACAATTTACAATACCGGCTCAGAGGATCACATAACAGAAATTGAATACCATATTGTGTGTTTTCAAAGTTTAATTAATGTTCAAAACACTGTATTCATCTCTTATTTGTTATCTAAAATTTCTTTTGCAATTGTTCTTAGTGCTATGTTTTCTTTTAAAAGCCTGAATAATTGGGCACTATTTTGCTGAGAAACCACATCACCCTGGCATGTTTTAAGCATACATGTTTTAAGTAATGTGTTGGGCACTGATTTTTATACTGTACTAACTTTGTGTGTGTGCGTGTGTGTGCGTGTGTGTGTGATTGGGGTTTGGGGGTGACCCAGTACATGTAAACTTATATATATAATTTGATTAAGTACTAAAAAAAAGATAGCAATTATATATATGTGTATATATATATATATATATATATATATATATATATATATACACACACACACACACACTTATAAAAAAATATATAAAATATATATATAAACAAATTAAACAATCTAAAGTGCAAAAA
>JAPZDV010000011.1:6636697-6659354 GCA_029814665.1 Acanthurus lineatus | reverse complement strand
AATACAGTTACTCTTATTTTGTATTTTAAATACGTAACGCCGTTACATGTAATCCGTTACTCCCCAACTCTGCATATAACTATATCTTGGCAGCCATTATAAGGCATCAGGAAACATTCAAGCTTTCCATGCTGTCTCTGCTTTTAAGGGCATATAGTGTATTTCCATGTCAGTGCACCCCACAACAAGGGACACTTCCAGACTCACAACCCAGTCTCTTCCAAGACTTCACGCCCCAGGTTGGATGTTGTGCATGACATAAATTCACTGTGACAATATGTTACCGGTTAGGGGACACTGACCAGGGTGATGGTGGTTACATCAGCCAACTATCTCTGCCTGTCAAGGAAATCTGTTGGATATGAAACCCACCAGGATCAGTTTATTTTGCACCCATGCCAAATTGACATCACCCTTACTTTGGCTAAGAAACTTGGCCCTTGCTTTTAGAGATGAAAAACTTCTCTACTTTTGGGCTGTTTTCGTGGAAGTTGCAGGAGCATTTTCAGAGGCTGCGCCAGAAGGACCATTGTCTCTTCGGATGCATTAATTATATCTGTATCTGATCTGTAAAAGAGCACTAGTATGGTCCAAATGTCCCAGAGAACAATGCGTGAGAACTTTACTGAACAGTTCCACTTGCAGTACATGTCTGCAGAGACAGGTGACACAATCTCATCATGGTTGCGCAGCAGCATGTCTTACGTGTCACCATCAAGGAAGCCAGCGGTCACTCTTGAGTGCCTGCAGCTAAAGTGATGAGGATTGGTGAAGTCTTGCAATAAAAACATCCGTAGCCATCCAGTCCTTTCACGCAAAGTAAAAAGCACTGTCTCTAACTTATGGCTGAAAGCCATTAAAAGACTAATGGCTGTTTACAATGCAAGTGTTTGAAGAGGTGTGAGCCTCTGAGTGAATTACAATCCTCATTTAACCAAACACTTGAAAAATATCATGTTGAGGGAGCATAATGAGTTTCTGCAAATAACAGCTCAGATGTCTGAAGCAAACATTTGAATTGTGCTGGAATAACTACATAAGACATTACGGCAGCAACAAAACTACAGAAAATTAAAAAAACCAGGCATAAGGTTAAAGGGTCAGTTAAACTTTTTGCTTTTGTAAAAATTGTGGGCCTTTACCATCAAATAAAGCATAATGAGCAACACAGCAGTTGGCCTTGTGACCACTATCTTGCGAGCACTACACTCCTGCAGTCACTCAAGCAGGTTTGAGAAGAACATTCCATAAATTCAGATGTGAGAGATGAGCCTGCCATTACTTTCAAATAGCTGCCAAGGCACTTATGTTTCCACCTTGCATTGGATTGATTCAGGTTTTATGGTACAATGCAAAGCTAATGAACCAAAATAAAAAAGAAAGGCTATTTTGGAAAAGGCTGATTGTTGGATTGATTGTAACAAGCCAAAGACTAAGACCAAATAGATAGAGAGGTAGAGAGAAAGACAGAGGCATCAACGTAGAGAGATATGTGGAGAGTGATATAGTTATTTCTAAAAACCCACCACCTTTTGATCACGTCATTGTGTTTTTCTTCTAACTTATTTCCATAGTTACATCAGAAAAACAAGACCCTCAGTGCCAACGCATGATCCATTAGTGACAATGGGGACTAACATCTTTATCAGCAATACTGATTTTGTTGTGTATGATGTCCTATCTTTCCACCACTTCATGGGATTAAGTGTTTCTTTTTAGGTGTGTGCATCCGCCTGTTAAGAGGCTTGTACGCCTCAGCTTTTTGTGTGTTGCTTGTTTGAGAGTTCACACCAATGTGCATGTGTTCACAGCACAGCCTGAGCTTTGGCTGCAAGTTGTTTTTGGTTTTTTTGTGCTCTGTTGAAACTGTCTGAGGTATGACAATTTGTGCAGCTGTCTTCACTTCACTCACATCCACCTGAGAGGTAGATAAGAGTTGAGTGAAGACTTATCAGCCTGTTTGATAACGGTTAAATAAAAGTTCTGCTCAGGGCATACTCTTCGGAGCCCTGTGTTACAGAGATCTGCTTCACGCTGACAACAATCTCAGCTTGAGCAGCAAAAAGTTGAGCCAGGGTAATTTCGAGCAGTTTCTGACAGCTTTAGAGATTGCTTAGCCTGGCAAAATTCACAGCGTTTGTGTTATTAGGGCTATGTGGATTTACCTGTACCCAAGTCGCAAATAGGCTCTTTTAAAGGTTAGCTTGTAAAGTAGAGGCTTTTTTTTTCAGAGCACACAATGCTAAGAGGAAAACTTGAGGACTGAGTATGCCTCTGCCTCCTTCAATGTGTAGATCAATTTAAAGCTTGTAGCTCATAAGTGAGAGTAAAATGTCAAAATCTCTACTAATTTGCAACATCTCAACAAGCTGGAGGTGACCTGTGGGAAAGGGCTGACATTTAAAGGTCCTGAATCATTTACTTGTCATGATTTCTAATTTACCGTCTCCAGTGATATAAATAAGCTGTGTGATTGGTATGAGCCTGTTTATTTCCAAAAATTTATTTTTTTACTGGGTGACTGTACATTACATTAACTAAAAATAAGCATTGAAATATAATTGGAATACAACACAATGTTTTGTTTGTCACTCTACATTTACATATGGCCACAAAGCCAGTAAAAATAAGGGTTAATTAAAATAAATAAATAAATAAATTACTGGTCTATTAATACAGCTATTGTCTGGACAAAGAAATGCTGTTAACATTAAATTGGTTCTTCTGAAGTAATCAGACTACATTCTACCATGACCAAATTGATTTTTCAATATCTGTAAACACATTATGTGATATATGCATACTTGTTAGAATGATAAAATAAATGTTACAATAAAAAAAAAAAAAACTATTCTGGAAAAATAATTACAAAAATGTGCCTTCTTATATACAAATCAGTAACAGTCTGCATTGAAGAGGTTTTTGTCTCACAAAAGGGCAAGAGTACGACATTTAACAGTTCCAGGTACACTCACAGTTTTGTCTGTGACAGCTGCTATGAGATATAAATGTTCAGATGAGTGTCGACCTCCATGGTGGCCTAATTATAAAGGAGTGGATTGAGTAGTGAATATCTCTGAGAGAAAAAAGACTTTTCAGTTGTCTCTCGGCTGTTGGAGGCACAGTTGTCGTGCTGTTTAGCAGCACAAAATGCCATAGCATCCATGACCACCATGGTTCCATACAAAAAATGCACTTTATTTATTCACTGATTAATCAGTAATACAGGTTATGAGGCTGGGTCGACTACAGTGATAATATGTGGGCTCAGTTAGGTTAAGCTAATGGAGCCACAGCAGGCTAAGCTAAGTCTCTAAGCTAGTGTGTTGCATGGCAACCGCCATCCACTGTGTGCAAGCTTCTGGGATGTGACCTATTTTTTTATAAGAATGATGCCTTATGAATGCTTTATGAACATGTTAATTAAACAGTTTAACTCCAAGACTACCTGGTTGCCATACTTGGTACCTGTTTTATAATAGCGATAGCAATAACTCACTTCAGGCTACGATATGTTGTGTTTATATTACAACTAAGCGGCATTATTCAGATGGAGCTTTTGCTTAATTAACTTACATTCACTGAAATAGTACAGACAGTATTCCAGTCATTGTCCTTTTGCCAATTAATGTTCGATTTAGGCCTAATTGAAATACACATCACTGTTGCATACAACAAGATAAAGTGGAAAAAAAAAATGTTTAGGTGAGCAATTAAACATAGTTTATATTTAATTATTAAACTTTAATTAACATTTTCAAAATGAACACTTGTAAGAGTTCTTTGTACTGGGCTTTCATTTAATCTCTGCAAGACATTTTGGGAAGTGACTTCAGCCTTCTAAGTTATCTAAGCACATGGGATTTCATCATCTGCTTAATTGCTCACCCTAATTTGCTTTGCTGGCACTGTCACAGCCCCATTGTACTGTTATCAAATCACCGGGCACTGTAATTAACTTTACATTGTAACCACCACCTCTGTAACTGGCACAGACCAGCTGTTAAATGGTTTTAACTTTATTGTCTATTTTTCCCCTTTTCTGTCTTTGCAGAATGAATATACATGTCCACGCCCCCTACCTGGTGCCTGGCTGGGAGATCTGCCTACCATCCATTAACTTCACAACAGGAACTGCTTTGGATGGCGCAGCAGCATACAACACTGAAACAGGGATACATGAGAGAGACATATGCAGAAAACCCATCAGGATCCTACTCCCATGACTCACATCTAAGGATACATTCAGACTGGTCCTCCACGCTAACAAGGGCAACCACTGACCAAGACAAAGAGGAGATAATATCATCTTTTTCTTAAGATTTTATAATCTTTTTTTTTTTTTTTTTCTTGCCTGTGGTCTTTGGTCGCCATCTTTGCTGTATTCCATCATGCTTCATTACTACACAAATACTGACACAGATGGTTTTGGAAATGTAGTCGCATGGTGAATAGCAGAGCCTTGGAAGAAGACTCATGAGCACTAATGGATGGTTATTACCAATATGGGAGCTTATTGTACAGACTATAATAGCTTATTGTCTCCATGAGGACAACGTGGCATTGTTTTAAACACGAGCGGAAAACTGTACACATTTAAGAGGCTTTAAAAAGTGTAAACTGAGCATTGAATCATTGACGAAAAATGCACTGAACAAGCGGCTCTGACTACTCTGCTAACACAGCTGTGTATAATTTAAAGTGGGTTTCCATATTTTGATTCCATATGAAGCATCATGTTATCATCTTTCAATATTTCTTTTTTAGAAGGACTAATCAAAGGCTTGGATGATGTAAATGTGCCTCACTGGAGCAGAAAATTATAAAAGGAGTCACTGCGTTTCCTTGCACCTGTCACTGAAAAGGAATCAGGTAGATTTCGAGTCAGCAGCTGGAAGATTGTTTGA
Organism: Acanthurus lineatus; assembly: GCA_029814665.1. Lineage (NCBI taxonomy): Eukaryota > Metazoa > Chordata > Actinopteri > Acanthuriformes > Acanthuridae > Acanthurus > Acanthurus lineatus. Next base: position 6,654,447 of record JAPZDV010000011.1, on the reverse strand, counting down.
AGTCTGCAAGAAGTTGAAAGAAGAAAGCAAACTATCCCCCAGCCAGTGACTCTTGGTGAAGTTTGTTTGCTTTTTTTAAAAAAAAGATTTTTTCTAATTTCTTTCTAATTGCAATCAAACCTCAACTCTCTACTTTGATTTTGAGGACAGAAAGGCCAATCAGAAGCGGAGGAGGGAAAAAAGAAAAAGCTCCTATCAAGGGTATAATGTAATTTTCTGAAAATTATAATGTTGTTAATGTTGTATGTGTTTCTGCCATTTTCGACACCAAATACCAAAGAGCCAAATGGAGCATTTTTTGCCTTTTTGGCTCTCCCAACCATGGGTTTAAACATACCCAGGATCTGCTCTCTTAAAAAAAAAAAAAAAAAAATCCATAAAAAGAAAAAAAAACAAAAGAAGCCTCAACTCCCCCCCACAACCAAGCAGTGCTCCATTACTGAATTGGCTTTTTTTTCATGTGTGTTATTGTGTACATCTTTGTGAACAAACGATCTTGCAACGACGGCCTTTATTAGGAAGATTCCTGTCTGAAAGATAACTTTGGGCACTGGTTACATCTAATGACTTATGTTAAAAACACACTTCACTTTCCCCAAAATAAACAGCCCGTCTCTCCCCTGGCAGAGACTGCAGATGTTGCTGTGTGCGGTTCCGCGTGTGCTTGTGTTTCATCCGTTATGAGTTCTTAATTACATTTGTGACACATTGAGTTGTGAACTGTTCGTTTCGACCTTCAAACATAATCTTTCTACACTGGAAAATGGTAGTTTTCTATTGTAAATTTATGCTTCCCCCCTCCCCCCCTTGAATTTGTTGATATTTAGTAAGCAGCTGTATTCTTTGTTCACTTTCAACAGTATGTTTTTTAATGAAAATAATGACTTTATTGGTGAGCAATATGAATTGGTCAAATTAAAATATTCATCAATCATTTTTGGTGTTGAAGCTCAATGTGTGTATGAAGCATTTTCTTATCTTGTGTATGCGCTGTTGTCCGCTGTAATTTAATAAGCTTGTACCTTGTTCGATGTCTCCGTTAACACACGACGGAAAGTGTCCTGCTCCCCACAGATCTCTCTGATGACGAGCCTGTCACATCAACATTAGCCTCATTAATTTAGAGAGCAGAGCATTGATCTCTGTTTGACCGCTCTGTTCAATGTGACGCTCAGTGTGGGCCACAACAGCCCTCTAATTACGCTTCTTGTGTAATGTGTTGCACATCTCAAGAGGGGGTCCCTGCTTAGTGAATTTCCCCCATGTTCACTGCATTGAAACATGTCAAGCTGTCAGCTCAAGATCCAGATGGCCATTCTGCACTTGGCCCGACACTCCCTGTGGTATTTTCACATACTACTTTCTACCTATCTCTCCTGCTACATTTCTTCACCACTTATCCCGTCTTCCTCTCTCTGCGGGCAACCATATCTCACTCACTTTCATTTTTTTTCCATAATTTATGAAGTTTTTGGTCTTCTTTATCTGTGTTTTATTTAATTCCCAGCTTCCTCCCCATCTGACTTACTGTCTTATAGTAAGAGATTTTTTCCCAGAATCTCTTGTGGTATCTAGACTGTTTCAGTTTTACACCAACTTAGCTATAAATTGGATGAACAAATAACAGATATTTTCAACAGAAAGTGTACCCTTCCTGAATCTAGAATGTACAGCCACTCTGTAAAGACTGGATTACTTTTCAGTCATGAGTACCTTGTAAAATGTCAGCTCTGTGTGTCAGGTTCTTAGATTACAGCTCCCATGCTGAGGGTGAATGTTATTTTGTTTGTTGTGGTCAAAGCATTGAAAAATAACATTTGGTCCCCATGAGAGCGCTGACAGTGAAGTCTGAGGGTTATTCAGAGTGACTGAAACACTCTTCTTTGTGAAAATACACTTTGAATTTGTTTTAAATGATTTAGGGAAGCGCAGGTGAAATTCTATTCACCACTTCTGTTTCTCGATGACAAAAGTAGCCTTTAAAAATAAATTTTCTTAAATGCTGTGAAAATAAAACTCAAAATATCTGTGTGAGTAATAGACAAAGTGGTATTGACAGCAGAAAGTCAGGGACAGACATCCAGAAAATAGGCATGAAAATGGGGAGATGACTTGTCTAAAAAATGTCAGACAATTATCTCAGTTTGTCAGAGTCCAAGGTCGCATTTCCAAATGTCTTGTTCAATCTCATTGACCAGGCGTAGACTGTAGGGAATAAGTATGTCACTGAGTGACTATTTCAGACCAGCATTTTCCTCACAATTTGCAACATTTGTGTTACTGTTTTGCAGGAACCCCATCGCTGCATCATGAACTAAACGCTTCCCGAGATAATTTGTTAGCTGGAAGAACTACAAACAAGCCACAGTGTGGTTTTTTTTCTCCCCCCAGGCAGAAAGAAAATTAACGCAGCCAGCCCTGATACAGTGTTGTGAAGACTGGGCTGGCTATGCTGGACCATATTTTGTCTGACCATTTAAAACTCATTCATACTGCAGAGACTGAAAACAGCCTTTTTTAAATCCATATCAAAACAATTTCTGATTTTCTTTCCATCCAGCCAATAAATCATCAATCCATTTACTGTTTTGGTGGCTTAAGTTGACCATATGAGCATCTTGAATGACTACCAGACAAATAAGATTCCCCCGTCAACATAATTTCAACCATAAACTTTTTAGAACCACTTTATCAATAAAGTCTCTCATAAAACAATACATTTAAAGTATATGACACAAGTATTTGATATTGGGATTGTTGGTCAGGAAAATGCACATTTAAAAAATCACCTTGGGATCTGGTAAATTTGTAAGGGTTAATTTTATAAAATTAACACTAAATCAACTGAAAACTAATGACTTATAATGTAAACAGTTACTAGCTGCAGCCCTGGTAGTGCTGCATTACAAATATCTTTCAGAATATGAGTGAACTGGTCCCTAAAATATCTATTCTCTTTTTGGCTGTCATACCATACATCTCTGTGCTCGCTGTTATCATCTGTATTTCCCTGTTGCCCTATGTCCTTTCTGTGTATCTGTCTTATCCGCTGCTGTTCTCTATGATCTCCGTTACTCAGTCTCCGTCTCTGGCGCTGCGTGCAGTGGCAGCACAGACAGGGCTGTATGCCTGCGAGCAGACACCATGCATAATTCATGTGGCTCGGGCTCCCTGTTGACCTGAGTCCAAACAGTTGGCGGTCTATAACGCTTCCACAGAAAGCCCCCAAGAAGAAGATGTGATACTGAAGCAACACACAGTGATGTAAGATTTATGAAGCCGCTCTCATGACAATGTAAACACAACTTTCAGACATTGTTTCCATCTATCATCGCAGGTTAAATGATAGGGTTGGATAGCTTAATTTGCGTAAAAGCTTTTGAAGTAAGAGTTGAGTCATTGGGTAACAATATTAAGCTGAAGCTAAATATCGGACAAAGATAGTTTAATAAGGAAGAGATGATCGCATCACTTTACGGCTGCTTGAGAGATGGTCAGATTCTATGGCACACTGCAATGCAGATCACAATTAATGCAACAGAGGAAAATGTCTAACCTCTACCAAAAATTTCAGGAGAATTTTAGAGAGAAGCTTCTGGGGGAGAGGGCTTCCAGACAGACCATGCCGGAGTAAGAAAAAATAGCATACATCACCAACCCTTTTGAGCCTTGATGTATAGTGTTTCATCCCTTAGAAGATTTTTTTTCTGATTGGCAAAGCCATGAAAGAAAACAGCAAAACAACTCCTTTGATTCCTGTGTTCCTCCTCCTCCTCCTCCTCGCTTCAAACAAATGTGCCGCTAATAACTTTGCCTGACCTGACGGCGCCTGACTCACCAACGAATCATTCTTTTCATGTGAGGCATGTTAATTTGATTTGACATTCCAATGTGAAGTTTCATTCAGGAGCCAGGGGTTTTTCTTTAAACAGGGATGCATTTGCCTCTCTAGGAATGATCCCAAACCACTTATAACCTCATATAATCTCCAACTTGGAGTGCTGCACGCTGGGTGGCTTTCACTTTAATTATGACTGTCGGAGCAATTAGTCAGCGGCTGCTCGAGAGGAATGAGTTAGATGCTAAAATACCAAACTCCATCATCGAATGAATGGCGACCCTTTATGCAAGCACTAGTTATTTCAAAACAGTCACTTCGCTGCAACCCACACCAGGAGCGGCATTCAACAGATAATGTGCTACAGCCATCTGCTCCTGACTCGGGGACTGCAGGGTTCTTGTTGAGATCATCTCTGATACCATCACGCCAACTGCTGATCCGATGCTTTCTCCTGTCTCCGCCTTTAAATCTTCAAACAGAATGAGCAAACAGTGCCATGGAAACGAAGGAAATGTTTTTTTTGCCAATTTATCACAGGTTCTTAGACCGCAGCCAAACCACATAACAATCCTCAGCATCCATCAGAGCGCCTATGTACTGTTCAGCCTCCTTCAGACCCTGACAGATGTTAGCCCTCTGAGCTAAGATGAGACAAAATAGTGAACCTTCCCCTAAAATGAACAAAATAGGCATCAGGGAAGAAAGAGCGCAATCAGAAAGAACTGTATTATTAAATATAATATTAAATAATTGACTGTGAAGGAAAGATGACATGATAGCTCCTCAAAAGAAAAGTAAAAGCATTTCAATTTCCCCCAGTTTGGCTGCAGTATGGGTCATAAATTACACCACTCCATGTTAGCAGATGGCACATTTTTTGATAGGTTTGATTATTTGATGCTATAAATAAAGGGAGCAAAACGTCATCATTAACAGTTAACCCAAACCCTCAGTGCAGTCGAGCCTGTTTTAAACCAGCATTGATAGTGTTGTGAGTGTGAACTGGTTGCACAGAGCAGAGAGAAGACTGACTCAGAAAGATCTGTCATGCTGTTTTACCCTTTATTGCCTGTAAGCTTTGCACCTCTAATAACCCCTCCTAACCTGAACTCCGCATATCTATACCAGTTTGAACACAGATGGATAGAACCAAAGCGAACGATTCACTTGATGTGCAGCTGCAGGCTAAGAAGAGTCAACAGCAGATTAATATCAGCTTGCGGATATTAAAATAAAAATTCAAGCTTTGGAGGAGAAAGTCCCATTTTATGAAGTGTTATGACAAGCAGCAGATGACCATCAGTACACTGATAGAAATACAGCTGAGTGGAGCAGGAGGGTCGACTGTTAAACAGGAGCACAGCAGTTTCTACAGCTGGGTCACAGTTGTGCTAATTTTAAATTCATTTGTTGGAAAATTCCTCCCAGCGTGCAACACTAGCATATATGGGTGCAGTATTAAGAGGACACACTCTCATGCTGTGAGTCATAGGCAGTTTATAACTGCAACTGAACAATCAGTGTTTTACTAATTTAAATGCAAAACTTAAGTATGAATCGATGAAGGTGAGAAGGTGTGCATGAGATGATAAGTGGTGTTATAGGTTTTAGGGTTTAGGATGTCTTTCTCTGATGTGCATTTACAATTTTTTTTCAGGCAGAATAATAAAAGTAGGCTTGATGACCATTGTTATCATAATGTGTTGCTTTGAAAAAGCTGTGAATATGATTAAAGCATGCACACATGCCAAAAATACCCTCCATGCCAGCCTCGCTTTTTAAAACCAGTGTTCCACCCTTGCAGGTGACACAGATTGACTAAACAGAGCCAAGGCACTTGATAATAGGCTACAGATGTTAGCAGAAGCAGCTCCTGCCTCATTTAAATAAAGCAATGATCTCTGACACTCTGAGGCTAAAACAATCTTTTTAAAAATTAAGGTGATTAAAACAGGGTTAAGAAAACTTATAATTACTCAAACTCTGGCTCTAAGTGGCAGTTAAAGTGAGATGCGACTATGACCACCCACTCACTTTTAACAGCCCCTTCATAAGAGGACAGTCTCGAAGGAAACAATCATTTACATATGCTGCAATTTTGCAAAAGGGCACGCTGTAGTCAATGCAGGGTGTCATGTTACTATAGCAAGACGTGTTGTCTGCCTCTACACCATCAAAAGTAAAATTTGCCGGTTATTCAAGTGAATCAATGTTTTGGAAAAAGATGAACAGAGTAGATTTACATAAATATACACACATGCACAAAATATAGTGACTTCTGGAGTTGTTTGCGAGCGAATTCTGCTTATGCAGCCAAAAACCACAAACTGCAAATGACAAAAGCGACGGGAGGGCAGTCAGGTTAAAATTCATAACTGAAGGGATCCAAATGTTAGTTTTGACACTACAAAGGCTGTAAATGTTAATTCATTCACATAACACCGAGTAAAAATGCATAATTATGAGCCAGTGGGTGTCTAAGAGACTAGGAACAGACAAAAATGAGAAAATAAAACAAAATTGCAACAGAAATAGAGTCCTGGTGCGAGGAGACAGAAGTACTGCGTGCTATTGTTTACACACTATGAGCATTAGGTATCTGATGGTGTGTTCACAGCATGACAGTACAATGTTTGCTGTCATTCAACAGGATATAACAAAAGTAGGAATGGTTGTCAATACTTGCAAATATATCATTTTATCCATAACATAATCTAATGTGCAAGTATCAGTCTGTATCAGTTCTACTGCACACTACATGAACCCACTGCTTTACAGCCCTCATATTCACCTTATTACCACAGGGAAAAGAAAAAGTGAGACAAAGAGTCTATTTCTTTGTTGAATTTCTTTACAATTAGACTAAAAAACACGTGGACCAAGATAATAAAGTACAAACTGATTCTGAGTGTTCAGCAAACATTTCAACCCAGACAAGTTTATTTAAAATCATACACTTCATCTTTTATTTGTGTAGGGAACTTCACCTTCTTGAACTTGCGAACAGAATGGCTAAGCACTTTACTAAGCAGGTACAAGGTAAATGTATCATCTTAAATCTGAATCTGAATAATTTTCAGTTTCTTCTTACAAACTGTCCATGCGTGCATCAATTCTACTAATATCATTCTGTTTGCTAAAAGATAATAAGATTATCAGGTTTGACTGTAGATACTGTGACTTTCTGTATCTTCTGGCACTTGTGCAGTTCTTATTTTCTCCTAAAAAAAACTGAAAACTTTCAATTAAAATCTTAGAAACTGACATCTAATAAAGAGTTTGACTGAAGTTGCCCCTGTCAGTACCACTTAAATTATTTATCCCTTAGATTATTAAATTAACAAAAAATCCTCTATGTTGGCCTAGTTAGATGTTGTATGTGTCTGACCTTAACTTTCCAAGTGGATCATTAAAGGATTTAGAATTAGTTAAGTAGTTGATAAATCATTTTTATTTGGAATATGGCTGAGAAATGTGTCTCCCTCGACCCTTGAAATCATCTTATTCATTGCTGAAATAATTGTTTCACAAACACGCCATTGAACATCACTGTTGTGTTGCTGCTGCCTGTGCTCGTGACTGATTAGACGAAGACTAGCAAGATCTTTACCTTGTTTCTCTCCCTGTCCATTCTTCATAAAGTATGAGTGTGTGACCTTATCTTCTCTAGATACGTGCAATAATCTGTATATGGAGGTGTGTGTGTGTGACTGTGTATCACTCACCACTTAGTCGGGTCATTGATTTACTTCCAAATGAGAGGCTGCCTCAACAGGTGAGCTGTTAGCTTTGACAGACAGACAGACGCATGCGTCCACGTGCCAAGCCTGCCTCAATGATATCCTTCAGTTTTAAGCTAGTTTAAGGTTTATTATTTTCTGACGTTAATGAAACAAATCTCCGCCTATCTGTCACTTTTCTTCCTCTTAGTGTCCCACAGTTGGGCGTCCCGTGTTTTCACCCATCCTGTCCTCCAACTCAAACCTGAAAAGCGATTATTTCTTCCCATTTTTTCGTCCTTCGAGGCCATAGCCATGAGGTCACAGCCCCACGAGAGTGTCCAGCTGCGGCCTCGCGGTCAGTCCAAACCACGCCCCATCAAAGCCAAGTCCACTGGGAGTGAGGGCGTGGTTTGTAGCATGCGATTTCACAGCAGGACCATTTTCGGCCACAGCGCTTTGGAAAAGCGCGCCAACCTGTTTTATACAGTCAATAGTGCCAACTCATTGTTGCTGGACTGAGTAATAGCCACAGTACGCCCCTTGTGGTATGTCGACCGGACTTTGCTTTTAGTCGTCAGACAATCACAGCTGTGTATACGAACAAATATTGTTAATTTTATAATATAACAACAATCGTATCATGCTATTAGCTTGGTTACCTGCTAATAGGCTATGTTAAGCTTAATACATTAACCAAATCTACCTAATTTCCATTATCTCTTTGTTAATAGCAGATCCCTGAAAAAATGTTACTGCACTCACTTCAGAGACAAGTGTTTGAGAATAGCTTGCACATTACAAGTACACTTTATTAAGTGATGCCTCTGGACAGTTTTTTGCAACAGTGTGAGTCCTGTGACATTCTTGCTGCTCTCCAGGGCACCATCTGTCATCAGCATTTTTACAAAGACGAAAAAAGAATGAATTTCTTTTGGGAGACTGGAGTTTTTGAAATGAGACTAGAATTATTATGAAAAACCATGGGAACTTTAAAAAAAACTGTATATTATTTATTCCACAGAGGCTAGATGAAAGCAAAGATAAATAGTTCTGGTATGGAGGTCCAAAAGAAGTCAAGGTTAGCTTGAAGTCAAAGTTGGAAACAACTATGGTTGTTGCTATAAATTGCTGTAAAATAATAAATAACTAAATTTGCAAACAGATCAATCATTAATGCAAAACACAAACATAAATACATAACACAGTCAATCCAACTTATATAATATTGCTCAAGAATAAAAGTTTTACAGATTTTATTTAATAACAACTTTTCCACAGTCTTTGCCTTGCAACTTCAAAAGCCTGATCTCTCTGTGGAACTAAGAGTTTTCTATGAGCTAACTAAAAATAAAGTCATCACAGAGTCAAACCAGCAGTGAGGTCAAATCATGATAGCAAGGGTTTTGAAGCAGTATTCTGCAGCAGCTTTAGACAAGACTAGTAAAGGAAACAAATAATAATGCTGATAGAGGATTAACCTTCAGCAAATATGGTTACTTTTATCCCGATATTTCTGAGAGCAAGTCTTTCTGACTAATTAATTAAGTACTAGTGATTTAAACTACAAACTTGAATATAAAAGTAATTAGTTACAATGGGAAAAAACAACAACTTTTGCTACCTGTAAGTTGTTTTTGTATTGTCTGGGTTGGACAGAAGGATTTGGTAAAGAAGACCCAGATAATGTTTGATGTTTGATAGCATACCTTCCTACAGTAGCTAAATATTAATAGCATTTAAAGGACCCAAGCTTCTTTGGTTTAGATGAGAAATATTACAATCACTATGGAAAAAAAAAACTCATATCACCTGACCTGCCACAAGCCCCCATAATGATGGGGGACCAAGCAATTGGCTGCCCCTGTTTGCCATCTTTTTAAAAAATTTAGTAAGTGTGTTTTTCTTCATTTGTTGCATATCTAGGCACACCAGAAAGAAGCAGAGTTACTTGATTACTTTATATAACATTTCTTCAAACGGTGGTCTAAACTGAAAAAATCTCCACTAATCGCACTCTTCTATAGAACTTGATCGAAGGTCAAATCATCATGCACAACATCTGTCACATTATTAGAACCTGTAGTGACAATCAATTTAATTCTGACCCTCACTGCAGGACATTCAATGCCTCCCACTATGTTATTTTATGAGAAAATTTAAACAATTAAGAATCTGTTAACATATGGAACGTTTAAGGAAAAAGATAGCTAGGGCTTTTCTGGATAGCAATGTTACTTTGCAAACACAATGAAATCAAATGTGTCTCAAAAGAGAGGCATATTACAGATAAATTAGACTTGGAGCTGAGTCCTGTGAATGAGCAACCAGGGAGCCAATAAACTGCATTTGCATACTGCAGTAGGCACAATGTGTTCTTAAATCCTATTATAGCAAGAATTGTAATGTGTATAATGCAAATGTTTTGACTGTGCTCAACTGTTAAGGACCCTATTAAGGGAAAGACTTAATATGGACATATACTGTACAGACACGTATTTTCTTATTCTCTGTATATAAATCAATTGATCACATATCTGGTTGCTGATATAACAATTCTTATGCCTTTTTTTCCATGTTAATATTTTTCAAGTCATATCAGTGGTACTGGTTTTTAACATTATGTTTTTTTAGAATGATGTATATTTTTTAAGTTCTGCACAAAAAGAGTTACATATGCTTTTTTTTTTTTTAGTATATAAAACAATCATTTACTCACCCTGGTTGTTGCAAGAGGAGTGTGATATATTTCTTCATTATTTATTACTATCTTTCCACTATCTCTGCTCACCATGTGGTTTGTGGTTTTTAATGGCGTGTGTTTACTGGTTGTTAATCACCAGCGGGTTGGACATCATTTAATAGGGCTCCCACAAAGGTCTCAGTAACACTGAAGAAAGCCTGGGGCTGAAACGATTCAGTTTCCTTCTGCTGCTGTGCATTATTAAAAGTGTTACATACTTATTTATGAGTGCTCATGACTTAATATTTAATGACTTAATAGGCTAACATAATACTGTAAAGACGTGCAGTTGAAGCATGTGAGTTTCAGTTTGTCACAAGATGACCCTCTTATCAACTCTTGTGGCTCATAAAGAATGTAGGCCATGGTTGAAAGTTAAGCTTATTTTGTTGTACAAACTCTTAACATTTTCAAGGATAAACTAGCATGCTGGGAATAAGTAGTAAGCCTAAATTTAGGTCCAGTTTTTAGTGGGTATTGACTGTGTTTTCATAGCTAATGATTATTTTTTGTTTTATTTGAATATCAATGAAAATACTGAACATGAAATTTGGAAAAAATGACCTCTAGAAAGAGTTGTAATTGCAGATTTCTCTGCTTTCAGAGTCCAACCTAGAGTCAAATAACCTTTGTATGTCTTGAAGTGGTTTGACATGTTTTTATAGATTTTGAATGGAAAAAAGAGCATCATGCATCAGTAAAGGGCTCACAGTAAACATTGTCAGAGTGCTGTTTTGTTTGGTTGAAAATACAATGCATGGATAACTGAGTTGCTTTTTAAATGCATTGCAGGACCATTTTTTTGATATTTTTTTCTTTGCTAATAAGTTTATATTGTCCTAGTGGTTCCTCCTAGCATTGATTCATGTTAAAATTAATATATATCTATCCACACAGACATTCATCTGTTCAGGGTCACAGAGCTAGAGTCTATTCTACCACACACTTGGCACTCAGAGACCACTTGTCTGTCGCAGGCCATAAATAACTGGGATATATAATTGTGTATTACGTACACATGGGTGAAAATATGAGCATGTGTTTGCCTCACATCCTGTTCACACATTCACAGAGCAGCTTGAGATCATCTTCCTGCTGAGCTTCAGGCACCTTTTTACGGTGCATGTACACATACAGATGGTTGACAAGTTAGTTTATTTTCATACTTATCAAACCATTTTGTGATTCCTTGCTATCTGAACCCACTTTGAAAGTTTAAGCATTTTTTGTTTGAACTGAAACTGAACCTGCACAGTCTTGTTTGTATGTCACAGAGCTCAACTGAACCTGCACAGTCTTGTTTGTATGTCACAGAGCTCAACTGAACCTGCACAGTCTTGTTTGTACGTCACAGAGCATGGTAAACAAAATTAACAAGCATAAGATTTTAATTGTTTTTTATTGTTGTCATGCAATGAAAGCTTCTGCATTTGTTATGTTTCTCCAGTTATTTGTCTACATGAATATATCCAAAATTATCCTGGAGTTGTGCAGAATAATTAACCAGCAGAAATCTATTAATATATCAACATGAAATCAAATCTATTTCACATTTAAACCTCAATCACGATGGGATAAAGATCAATTTTTGATCATTTACATTTTTTAATCTATGACATATACTAATCGTTTGAAAAATGTGCCATTACCCATGTCTCCTTTAGGCATTTGATATTACATTAAATGGTCTAAAAGGGATAAAAGAATCCAATATAAAAATCTCCAATGTGACAATCTGCTCTTTTCATTCCTCAATAATCTTGTCCCATTTTATTAGCCATTAATCTGCCCTCATCAGACTTCAAGGCATGTCTCCCAGGAGGAAAAGGAAAACACTTTTCAATAAAATGTAGTCTATGCAGGAACACGGTCTAAAAATATAAATTATTGCTGAAAAGATAAGGACATTCTTTTTCTCTCCTTGAGTCTGAGGTTCCACTTGTGATCACTGCTTTTCTTCATCAGCTCTGATCGATTGTGGTAGGAATGTGTCCTGTTGTTCTATTTTTTAAAACTGTCCTCCTGCCACAGCAAAAATGGTCATTTCAGGATTTGTGAATGATGCCCTTGAAACTCATGTAGCAACTGCTTTTGCTTGTGCTGAACCCTCTACCTTGGGTTATGTTGCCTCAAAATATTCCTCATGAAAACAACATCAGGCCTCCATTAAAGCTGACGCACACTGCTAATAAGTATTGACCTTAATGTGACTCACTTCTGTGGCTGCTTTTGGACACTTTTAGTCTATATTTATAAGTGATGGGACAAAAAAAGCTAATTAGATAAATGAAGTGACAGAAAACCTTCACATCCAAAATGTAGTTGTTTTTGTGACTCGACACATATCTGTACAGGTCAGTGTAGGCAAAACTCTAGAACAGAACAGATTGTGCATGTTTGTCCAAAGAAGTGATAAATCATATAACAGCATGTGTATAGCATTCACTTTTAGAGGAAAAAACACTACAACAGCACCTAATTATTTAGGTAGTTCCTCCACATCAAGGTAAAGAGGCACTGAAGTGCGTTACAGAGGTTACAACATAATTTAACACTCTAGTAAAACTATCCCTGCCACCAAAGTAGCAGATTTTGGATGAGGACCAGTCAGTTCTCTAATTGCATGCAGCCTGGAGCTAATGGCTTCTTTATGCTTCTGATTGGCCTATACAACTTAAGGGTTAGGTTTAATTGCTGCATGTTACTTCGACATGGTCTTGACTGCACTTTACTTGTATTTCTGAGGTCTTTTTTAAAACACGTCTTGATTAAGCTTTTTTTTGAGAGCAAAGGTAGGAAAAAACACCGCTATAAACAGTACCTGTGTACTTGTAGATAAGGCCCATATAAATACTTAAAAAACTTTGATTTTGGATATGCAGACCACTGGATTTGATTATAGGAGCAGATAGAGTACTGGGGAATATTGTGTTAGACTATAGAGCAGTGCTTCTCAAATTGTCGGGCAAATGCCAGGGGGGCGTGTGTGACCCCGGGGAACATGCACGGCGAAACTACTGTTTGCTTTTTCATTGCCGTACCAGAATAAAATGTAATTACACATCTGCTACAGTAGATGGCAGTGGCACTTTCACGCTGCTATGTCTTGGGTGATCACTGTTTTCAAAAGTCATGAGGGGTTAAAACTTATTCATTCTTGTTTTTAAAGATGAAAAATGATAAATGATGGAAAATAGATGAGCTCCAAAGACACGTCTAATTTATCGTGTATTGAATAAGTTGTGGAGCATAAAGCAAAGGTGAAAGGTGAAAGCAAGAGTTTTCTGCGTACTTGTAACAACTTTAAGGATAAATGATACTATTTATAGTTGTGGCGGAGAGTGGGAGGCGCAAAATGTTTTCTTCTTCCTAGGGGGGCTTAACAGAAAACATTTGAGAAGCTCTGCTACAGACCACCTTCTTTCTTGCATAAAGAAGTTGGATGGCAGGAAAGGAAGCAGACTGTCAAAGCAGTAATCCCTTATTGATGTGGCTAATGCATGGAAAAAATTTTAAAAAAGACATATACCTGTTGTGGCGCATAGGCCTTCATCAGGGTGACTAACAAGAAGTCTGACAAAAACAAGTCAGAAACAGGTCTAAGAAATAAGGAGAAAATTACATTTGTGACTCACCACACAATGGAAAGAGCAAGTGCCTGATTCAGAGAAAATTATCCCATATGGACAGAAATGTAGGCTACACTGCACTACAGTACTACAATTAATGAGGCTACAGCATACAAAATACAGAGTATGAAAGACACATAAGCCTACACAAAAAACCCAACAAAAATACCCACATGAAGTATCCCCATAAAAAAGTTATAGGAAAGGAATAAACAGAGCTGTCATTAAGACCCGCATCTATTATGGCCTTAAGTTAAGTCTAAAAAGTTTGCAGTGGTTTGAGATGATTCTCAGAAGGTAACTGTCATCAAGGTGATTCTCGGACTAGGAGGCATTCATTTTAGCCATAGCTAGCAAGAACTGTTATGCTGGAGAGTAAAAAAACCCTTTAAAATAAACTTAATAGTTCAGTTTTCTTCTGACACCTGTTGTTTTTTTGTTGCTTCAGGAAAACACAACTGTCAAACTTTATCTTCCATTATACCCATTACTACAGTAAAGACGGGAGTTATTAGTACTCCTGACAACCAGAATGCAGCCTCTTGTTCACCTCTCTGTAATTTAAAGTTTATACATATTTGCATATGTATAAACTTGATATGAGAGGATACCACTAGAGGGCACACAAGGTAACTCAGAGCGTTTGGATTTGTATCGTGTGAGTAATTAACATATCCCCATCTTGTTGTTAGTATTTTTTTGACTGTGAGATCACGGCAGAAAAACAACAGCTGTGCTATCATAGACTGATGCTGACTGATTGTATTTAATGCCCCTAAATAACGGGTATTGTGCCAGTGGCCATCGTGTTTTCCTTGTTCTGCCAGTGTGAGAAACTGGTGATGAAAAACATCACCAGAATTTTTTTAATGTCTGCCAAACAACACATACAGCCAGTTAATAGCAGTTACTTTTGTCACTTTCGGCTTGCCTCCAAGCAACACACCATTGTTGCCCACACTGTCCCCAACTGTTCACGTTTGCATTGCATCTTGCTAAGCATTTAGTTCCCGGGATGTGCATGACTGATGCTCCTAAGAGACCCTGGACATGAGACATATAATGCATGCCACAAATTGTTGTTAAAAGTAATTTTATCTACTCCCTTATCAGTTCCAGCTAAGCTAACACCTCAGCGGCTAGTGGTGGACAGATGCAGCTCATTAACTCGCCTCCTCCACTTCCACCAGCTGCTTCTGTCTGGACTACTGTCATTGCTCCAAAGATGGTTAAGAACTGGCAAACCAAACCAAGATTATTACAGCTTCAACAAGTAAAGTCACCCATGGAGGCGCAGTTAGTGCAGCTGACCTTGAAGAGCATTTAGAACGAAACTGGCCACAAGGCTGGACAAAACATGGGACATTCACTAGCTTCCTTCTGCTATGATTAATAAGTGAAGCTTTTTTCCAACTATTGATATTGTGCTAATGCTCTGCCTCATATTTTTGTACATTGCTTAAATTCACATCTGCTTTCCTCTGTTTACTTACATGGTCACTGTCCTTGGTGCTGAAATGTGGGTATAATAAGATAGTGTGGTGTTGGGAAAAGCACTTGTAATGTGTGCTTTACTTTCTCTGGTGTGTGTGGCCACACTTGATTCTATTGTGCATTCATGAATGTTAGTTCTGATTTGATCTGAATGCCCTTGAACACCTGATAGCTTGGTCATTTCTTCTCGTTCATCAGTTGCTGAGGCTTTTTATACACCTTGTTGCTCTCACTATTGTTTTATGCATGTCCCTATGTGGGAAATCTGAATTGAGATCTGCCTGTCAGAGTTGTCACTGTGCAGACACTGCTGTATTTGCAGAGAGATGTTGGCTTGCTGGCCTTGATTCAGCCTGGACAGGCTTTAACTAAACCAGAGAGAGCAGGCAGTTGATCTAGTGCAAGCAAGTGATAAAAAAGACAAAGTAAGCCATGTGGTAAGTCATGTCACCAGGCTACTTTTTGAGGATCAGTGGGTGTTTGAGATAGTCTCTGGGAGGGAAACAGGAACTGACAAAAATCTTTTCAATTAACTGTGCAATAAATTGGTAATGATAAAATCACCTTTTCTTTATATGTTGTCATTCTATGCTTGGCTCATGCAGTTTTATCCACAAGAGGAAACAATCTACTGCCCTGCATGACTTTGTTGTTTCCACAAGTTGTCTAGTAGTCACTGAAAATACAACACTCAGAATAAATTGTGAAGCTAGAATTTGTCAAATGTTGATACAAGTCAAGAATAAAAAATCCTTATTATGTAAAATGCTGTATTTCATAATGTAAATGCTAAATAATTTTAGAATATATGTGTGTAGCTATAGGGTATGGAGTTATGGTTAGGGTCAGACGGCCAAAACACTGGTTTAAGGTTGAGAGAGGTGGGATTATGGGTTAAGGTTTAAAAAAAAAGTCTGCATTAAAAGGGACGTCACATATTAAACAGCAAAATATTTTTACAGGCCTTGAGGAGTGCTCGTGAAAGAGGGGAAAAAACTGTTTTAATCTTCTTGTTCCCTCAGAGCTGTGTAAAATGCTTTTAATTGTCCAAAGGGACGTCAGTGTCTGTTTGGCCTGAAGACTACAAATTTAAACGTTGAAAAAATGTGGAATGTTTCTTTAAAAGAAGTTAACCTACCTGACCTCTAAAAAAAACATACTTCATGGTGGTTCAGGGCTAGCTGCTTGAGGCTACATTACCTGCTCCAAGCACAACACACCAATAACTATGAAGTAACTCTTGGCTGCTGTGATGTGTTGCAGGCTCAAGTTTTTGAAGCAAATACAACACACAGAATTTTCCAGATCTCCAGATCCTTTCTTTCTTTCACTGTCCATCATGACTCTCACACAAAGAGTACACTGCTAAAATTGGTGAAAACTCTTATTTATAGGTCCAGATGGTATGTGAATACCAGCATGAAAGTTGGATGTACTGTATGCCTATCAACCCCCTCCGTTCCACAATATAATTGTTTCCATCACTAAACAAAGAACACTGTTGAGGGTTGGCACTGGACGCAGAATCCAATTGTTGCTGCAGAAATCATGCAGTATGAACATATTACAAAAAAACAAAACAAACCAGAAAAAAACCCTTTCATTCCATAGCAACTTCACAATGGCTGCAAAGGCATCTGCAAAAATAACTCATTAAGTTTTCAAAGCAGCCTTTAAAATGATGACATGCTGTATGTTAAATAGAGGAAAGCAGCCTTGGCAAAGAGAAGAAGTAGCAATAAGTAAACCCTTGCCAACATTAAATGAAAGGCACTTGATAGGGTACTTGCAGAACAAGGCAACAAAATGCAGTCTTAACACAATTGCCAGAGTGGAATCAACCCCTTGCTGACATAATTTAAAATAAATGTACATTATAGGCTTTACAAATTTGTACTTATTGCAGGGCTGCTGAATTGCATTTCATTGATATTCTTATTATCACAGGATTGACCAGCTGGAACTCAGTATAACATTTAGTTTGATGTCAAGAACATGTGCTTAATTCGGGTGCCTTTTTTAAGTGTTTATGCTCCAAAATAAGGGGAGGAAGTCAAACTGCCTGTGATTTTAGTTCTGAGGAAAGAGCTATTTTATGATCACAAATATGGATTACACTGCACTGTACTCTATGAATTTTTTAAGTTGGTGCAATTGCCTGAAGGCAAACACTAAGGCAAGTGTTAGGACAGGTGTTTACAGAGGGAGCAGTAATCACACCAACAATACTGGGAGAGCATCTAAAAATCTGTTTCTGGATATGTAAAAAAGGGGACAAAAATGTCACAAAAACACAGTCCACTGTGCAGAGTACAGCATGAAAG
>JAPZDV010000011.1:6619628-6633801 GCA_029814665.1 Acanthurus lineatus | reverse complement strand
AGTACAGCATGAAAGGGAAACATGGCAATCTGTGTTTTTTATAATGGGTATTCAAACCTGCACACCACCTTTATCTTGGAAGCATGAAAGAATCAAGCAAACACTTTGCTTTTTGGGTCATGAAACACAAAATGTATTCTCTCTTGAAAATACGACTTTGTATTATAAGAGAATACTGGCGGCTATTTATTAATGTGCTTTTCACTGTGACATTACCAAAAATTTAAAGCCTAAAAAAATTATTTGTGATTGTAAATTTCAGAATGCTTTAAGGTGATAGTGTTAAAATCTGAAAATGGCCTGTTTAACAAAGATGACTGTTGCTTCTGCTTTTTCTGACATTTCTCAGCTGTTCATATTCCCCGGAAACCTTGCACTACCTTTAACAACAAAGGTTTTGAAAAGCTTAACAGTATAGGGCCATGGAAAGAAGTGGTTCTGCAGGTGCTCAAGTCCCCCCTCCTGAAAAAGGGTCATACTGCAAATCGGTCTGTAGAAATGATTAGCACTGTCTGACAGATGCAAATATTTAAAGCATATCAAAAACTTTAAATAACCAGCTGTAATTTAGTTATTTTGCCTTGCATCGACTGGTCTAGCATCATATTTAAACACTAACATCATACTGATTAATTGGCTGTTAAAAAAATCATCCCTTTAGACCAAGAGACTTACTTTGCCTTGTCTATTTTAATGATCCTGTCTGCTGTTGTAATAATATATATTCATATTATAGTAACTTATACTAAAATTCCCCCCTTATAATTTATCAACAAAAAGAGCAACTCTCACCAAAGCAACACCTCCACATCTTTTGTATTTTACATTAGTTTGGAAACTCAGATCGACAGAACCATTTGATGTCAAACAAAAATGACAAAATGCAAAATGACCTCAAACGATTGGAGATGCTGAGCCACTGGTCTTGATCCAGTTTGTACAAGCTTAAATGAAACCAGGGAGACCAGGCAGCTGATTCAGTGCAAGCTGGTGATAAAAAGACAAATATCAAGCTATGGCATCAAATGAAATCACATACTACAATCCAGCGATCAGTGGGCACTGAGACACTCCCTAGGAGAAACATGGGACTGACAAAAATCCTTAAAATCAACTGTGCAATCAACTGATAGCGATTAAAAATTTTCACTGGGACGTTATCTTTGTATGACTGGTTCATCCATCATACGCTTCTTCGAACGTCTGTTGGTGGTTTTGTGGGCGAACAAACACGAGTGTGGCTGTGCTCCAAAGCTCTCAAGCAGGTTTTATGGCACTTCGGAAAACAAAGCAAGGCATGCAGAATGAGAGCTCCATTTGCAAAAAAATGGTTTAAATACAGCATGATCACTCTGAAGCCCAAAGCTTAAAATCATAACTTAAATTTAATGGCAACAATTCTAAATGTTAAAAAGGCAAATAGGATATAAGATGCTCATAAGACTCCAAACATCTCCAGTTTGATTTCTGTAGGTTTTATGTAGATGTGACTTTTATGTAAAAGTACATCATGGAATCCTCAATCTATTGAAATCAAAAAAAAAAACACCTGGAAACTTTTACTTTTTTTTTTTTAGGGTTAGGGTTACTTCAGACAGCTGTTACTGAATCTAACATCAGTTCTATGAGTGTATCCTGCAACAGGCCTAAAATAATTTATACTTGCAGTTAAACAGTGTAAGCTTACTGAAAAAAGCCTTTAAGGTACAATTATCATGCATTACATGACATGTAATTACACAGAATGGCCTCTATTTATAATTGGCTCCAAAGCCTAGTGAAACTTTTATTTAATCTTCAAATTTGAAATAAATCTACAAGCATTTTAGTATTGAATAAATAATATTATTTCCTTTTTTATTGTTCATTATTATTACTACATGATCTTTTTAAACCATATGGCACAAAGTAATTCATTTTGAAAATTAAAACAATGAAGTTTACTTTCTGACTTTCATCCATGTTTACACAAACATGTTATACCAGCTAGTTAAAAAACTTATCTGCCAGGTAAGTTTTGACTTTCAGTAGTGAATTTTGATACTTTGCCATTAGGACAGCAGCACCAATCGTCAGTGATGTCATGAAGATAGCCCTGCTCAAAGTCAGGCATGTTTTGTATGATTTTGTCTGCTCGTCAGGAGGAACCCCGACAATTCGGCTGCGCTGCACTGCTTCCTGCTCCTCCTGGGTCAGGGTCATGGGACAGAGTTCAGCCAGTACTTCCAGAGCTGCTCGCTGACCAGCTTGTACTGCACCACTCATGTACCCACACCACTGTGTGGCTGTCTCTGTGCCTGCCCAATGGATCCTGTAAATCAAGAAAATCAGTGAGTCATATGCAAACACTGAGCTGTGGGTTGCTTTCAGATGAGACTTTTTTTTATTCTCTATTGATATAAATGCATCTTTTTTGCATAATAATACAGAGTCTGACCACATAAACACTTATTTGCATCATCAGTGTTACAAAGTGCACATGAGGAGCTGCTAAGTTAGGATTTCCTCTCTTAGGAACTTACACAGTTTAAAGTCTAACCTTTAACACAACAGCACTGGAATTAATATGTACATGCTCAGCAAATTAGGATGAGCCTGTTCAATCATGTAGCAGTCCATCACTAGAAAAGCTCAAGAAAGATAAAATCGTCCATCCATAATTCTCCTCCATGTGATTACAATACAGTCAAGGATGCTTTGCAAATCTTTTATATCACTACACCTGGTGCTCAAGTTTTTTTTTTGTTTTTTTTTTAACATCAGTCAGTCATCAGTCATGTGGAGCTGAACCTACTTCTGTCACAGTTAAATGTTGGTTGGAGCCTGTAGACTGCAGGGATTTGATGCTGGCAAGATAGCAGCATTGCAGGTTTGATTGTGTGACAGTATAGTGCAATAAAAAGGGAAAAACAAGCATTGGAGTCAACACTTGGGAGATAAAATGTGGATGTGGATGCTGCTGCTGCCAGCTGCCAGTCCCCCAAGAGGTTCAAGACAATGGCAGCAAAAGTGAAAATGAAGCATTACCCTCTTTTTTACTGATGGCATTGCAAAAACACCACCACTCACCCCCAAATGGAGGCATTTTAGCTGCAGTTTAGCTACTTTTCTCATATTGGAGAAGCAAGAGTGAGTGAGGAGGGTGGTAAAGAGCTTTTTGAGGTCTATCTTGTAACCCGGCGAGTGGGAACCAAGCCCTTCCTATCTCTTTGTCTTTTCAAACCACGCCATACCACTTAGGGGAAGAAAGGAGAAAACTCTGTTCTCTTATTGCACAGTTGGTTTATTGGAAAAGGAAAGGCCACTGCTCTGAGATACAGATGGAAGGGCCGGTCTTCTGGCTAGTGTCTGACGCCCCACTTGATGGGGTTGGGCTGATATAAAAGATATCAAATATGAGGGCATGTTGTAATGTAGTGCAGATACTTTGATTTGGTTATGATATGCTCTTCAGTTTTCCTTTGAGGTGTCTTGAAGGACTCATTCACAGGCTCTACAAATAAAAGAGAGGCCCTCCTCCAGGGGGGTTAAAGTGCTCTACAGAAAGCAGCAATTTCTTCAAGTTGATTATTTGAAAACAGTGTAATAGCATGATTATATTCTTGGACCCACAAAAACTAAAGACTTGAATGATCAGAACTCTTTCAATGACGTGATTCTGTGCACCTTTAGGAATTAGCATGCCAATACAGGCTGCATGTAGGCAAAAATGCATGAGGATCTTTAGGCACATTGCATACAAAACACGTATGTATTTTTTGGTTCCTGGATCTTGAAAAGAGATGAATCAACCTGCCAGCTCACTTGAACTCTAGTCCAAACAACACATTATTGAGATTTTAGAGCTGCGCTTGTTTGCTCTGCTTTGAGCCTCTGCAACCAATGATTACACATAACATCTGTCTAACATCTGTCTTTTGTTACAGGAATCTTAAGAGAATCATAAATCCCATCTTTCTAAGAAAAGCTAAAGAGATGAATCTACCTGGTTGTTTTATCCTGTCTTTTACATCTACACACCACTAAAACACAAGAATTTACACCAACTCACCATTTAAAGGATAGAATACAAGTACAACAGACTACTACCCATGTATTCACTAGCATCAAACCTGCTCAAAGGCTCCTCTACTATACCAGCCGCCTGCCCTGACCACACATCACAGGAGTATATGGGCTTCCCCTTGGCACCTTTAATCTTGCCTGTATCCCTGATGATTAATTTATGTCATCTGAAAAGTAGAGTTAGAGGCCTGGACAGCAAAGGAGCTGGCTTTAGACTACACATCCAAACAGTTCTCTGATGTTGTAAAGCATGATAGGGCAAGGAATTCAAAGGATTGTTACTTGTGTGCAAGAGTGCTAACAAGAAACTGGAATAATAAAATATGGGTGTGTCAAACTTGCCACTAAAAAAGCACTAAAAGACACCTTGCAATCCAATTTCAGACATGTGTCCAAGACCTCACAACCTCAAAATGTAAGGCCTTTCAGCAACCTGAGTTGGTCATGCAGACTACCTGCTTGTATACTGAGAAATCTTGAGGCCTTATTAGTCTCTTTAAATGGCAAAAATACAACAGTGTTTAAAAGTCCTAAAAATCAGTTTACTTTTTGTTGAACTTACCAGACATCACCCAAAATATAAGACCTTTTCCACACGCACTGCTGTACACTTCTGTTTAACGGTGCTCCAAAATGGATTTATAAAGCATGTAATAAACTCAAAAATCACTGAGATATACTACTGCATATACAAAGGGTAATGAAAAAGGAAAGCAATGCATCCACCAAGTATGGTAATAAAAAATAAAAACAGGCAGGAGTGGTGTAGAGAGAAATCAATCAACACAAGCATAAAAGCAGCATGAATAGCAGGTGGCAGTAAACAGTATAATAAGCAGCAACATTATGATGAATAGAGTGGGAGCCTGTCAGGTTTAAGACCACCTTGTGGCGCTGATGAAACCTGATTGGTGACTTGTTTCAATATCTGATTTTAAGATAAGAGTTAAGTGATCATCTGGCATAAACCACAACTGTAGTGCTCAAAATTAATGCAGTGATTTGTTTTTGTAAATTGTT
Source organism: Acanthurus lineatus (assembly GCA_029814665.1). Lineage (NCBI taxonomy): Eukaryota > Metazoa > Chordata > Actinopteri > Acanthuriformes > Acanthuridae > Acanthurus > Acanthurus lineatus. The sequence continues at coordinate 6,628,716 of JAPZDV010000011.1, read as the reverse complement.
AAGAAGGTAAAGCACTTGGACAAGGTGGTCCATCATTTAAAGACTCTGACATGGCTAATTCCAGAAAATGCACAAGTATGTGATTAATCCAATCCCTGGATTCGGGAATAAAGATAAAAGAATCCCTCTGAGCTAGTGGGATATCATTTTGACCTCTGCTGTATACAAACTGTTCTGCTGTGTTCAATTTAATCTCATTTCCCATTGGGCTGAGTCAGATACTATAACAGCAGATGAACAAAATGGATTTAGAAAGAAACTGCTCCGCATTGTCACATAAAGCAACTATTTGATTACGCTGACTAAAGCATTCTCTGGGATATACTTGACATAAATAAAGCATAAAAGTGTAAAGTGTGACAATTAATGCCCAGAACACTAGAGGTAAAGGTGTGTGTAGCTGTCCAGATGACCTAATGCCAAATGGACTACAATGGCAGAGTCTTTTCACCTTGGGGTGCAGCCTGTCAACAGCAAGCAGAAAGCAGAAAGCTGTACAGTCTTGTCACTAATGTCTCCAGGAAGACAGATGACACAATCGTTTTATCTGCTTTAAAGACAAAGTTTGTCATTTCTGCCTCTAGTGGTCTCAATCAAAATGATGTAAACAAAGCCTGTATTTTGATGTTGTACTGAAGTAGTGTGGGATCATGGGATTTGTTGTCTTGATCAAACAACTACCGCTGCCAATATAAACCTATCTGATGTGACTCGGGCATGAATAATGTTGTGTAATGTCTTGATGTTTTCTTTGTGTTATGTTTAGTCAGTGTCAGGGAATAAGTTGTTTTATGTTATGGAGATATGCGATGAAACTGCAAAATGAATCTGAAACCCAATTAGAACATTTGTTTGAAAAGTAATTGAAAAGTAATAAAATGCAATAAATTATACAGTTTTATAAGTTCATGTAAAAGTCAAACTACTTGTCTCAATGTAACAGTGCAATAAGGAGCCTGTAACGTATGGTGTTTCAAAAGTACCACTTTTACATTTCATTAAGAAACATTCACTGACCACCATCATCACTCTATGACGTATAATCTCATGTTTTTATACTGCTATTGACAGGTGATCAGAAGAAACACACTTTTACCTTGAATAAAATTACAGATTTCCCTTATCAATATACACAATTACAAGTACACAAAACTTAACAGAATATGAATTATGGGCCAAGCTGCTTTTAGACATCTTAATGGGACCTTTGGAAACAAAATCCAGATACTGCATACTGCATATTTGTGGATACTGATTGAGCCCCCTGCTATGAAGCTAAACATTGGTCCTGATTCTAAACAACAGTTCCTCTTTTACCCGCTCCCAAGACTGACAGAGATCAGTTTGACCAAAGAAATGGCACTATAAGAGCTAACTATAATGGATGCCACAATATAAAATAAAAAAATAGAGTTGTCAATTTTAAACTTCGCAACTTTAAAGCACCTTGGTTCTTAATTTCATGTTGTCAACTGGCCTCTGTCAGTTCTGTCAGAAGGATGTGTTCAGTCCTGGCCCAGCCATGCTCACTCAGGGGCTGCTGAGCCTGATACAGTTAGCTGTTGGATTTTACTGTAGCAACAAGTAACATTAAAACTCTCTCAGTTGAGGCTGAGCAGCTGGAGGACATCAGACAGAAAACCAGAAAATTATTTACTTGTAAATATGATGTAGTTTCAATGTATTCAGGAAGTAAAGATGAACTTTTTTTTTAAGTGTCAATGTAATTGTTAACTCGTAAAGGTGAGACCAAACTCCAAGGACTTCAACTTAAAATAGAATGTATGGAGGAGGTTTGTGCAGTGGTTAGTGCAGGTTTAATAGATTTTACCTGTTGGATGTGTCCAGTTGTTTCTTTAATTGTGTACTTTCATGATTACAAGTCTATGCTATACACAATCACATGTATTCTCAATCTTTGTTACGGTGGTTGGTTATGCCTCTACTGTGCCAACTCGGGAAAATGAATGTTCTTTTACTTGGTATATATCATGGAGAAAATTAAGAGTTTCTTTCTCTCCAAAGCACTGATTTCTTACAGAAACACTGTATTATTGTTTTAAAAAACCCTGAACAAACAAACAAACAAACAAAACCAAGGATATTCTTCTAACTGAGAAAAGAGGTAGTGGTGCACTCAAGAACTTATCTTTATCACATAAGACTCAAGAAAAAAAAGGCAAGTGCTGTTGAAGAACAGGATGTTTATTCTGCTGTCAGATTTCTGTGAAAGCAATTCAGCGCCGAGCATTTAGACACACACAATAAAACAGGCAGAGCACAAACAGGAAGCAGTTTGCTCATTTTAAACATTTGATCTAAACGTGATCTATTTTTTTTAAAGCTAAGTCAATATAATATGCCAACTAATGTCTAATTGACGGCTCTTTTAAATCAATAATTAAATCTAATTGTGTAAAATTTCCAATAGATACATTTGTTTAAAACATAAAAACACATAAATATTATTTCCATTCACATACATTTAAATGAAATTGGCACCTGCCACCTGAGATTTACAGGGTAAATGTCTGTGGCAGGTAAAAATTTCAGTCACCTGCTTTACAGAAATAAAGTGTTCCTATATCAATAAATTCTACTTTAAAAACATAGTTCTTAAGTGAAGAGTCGACAAGATTAAGCTGAAATGATGGACATAATAAATTTCATATTTCCTCTGTAAGGTACGAGTGACTCATTATTAACACAGCCTTCTAAATAGATTTCAGAAGTGTAAGATAGAAATAAATTGAGTGCCAGGTAGAAATGTTCAGTGACCTGCAACAGCTGCAAGTAAGAAGGAAACTTAATTTCAAACCTCATTTACATTAATTTTTTTTTTCTCCCTGGGAAACAAAATATAGGGCTGATGAAACTCTAACTGTTCAGTTAAATCAAATCTGTAATTTGGCATTCAATGACATGTTTTAAATGATGTCAGAAGAACTATTATTAACATTGATATTTAGGGAAGCCAATTAGCCTACATTTTATTTGATGGAGGATGTTCAGGGGCCTAATAAAGAAAAGGGGTATGTTGGCCCTAAAAATTTTAGAAACAATACTGTTGATGCCAAACGACAGAGACAAAGAAGAAGGATTTAATAATACTGACTGACTAATCCTGAAATGGCTGACAGGATGCAGATTTCACTGTGTGGACTGATGGAGTTGAACTGCTAAGCCTGTAGAGCTCAGATGGAGAACTCCACTTGTAGTGACAGAGTAAGGTGCCATAACTCAAGATACAGTATCTAACATAATGATCACTTTCAGTGCCAATTTCAAAAATAGCAAAGTATAGACATTAGATATTATTGTACAAAAAAACCCACTGCTTTGAAAAATACAGTGTTAAAAGAATTTAATTTATTCTGTTGCACACTATCACAGGTTGAATGAACTAATCCTCTTCTGTTGGTAGTAATAATAATCCAAACAATGTGAGAAGCAGCCCAGTTTTTTTTTCTTTCTTTTTATTTTGCTTTGAAAAAGTTCAGCATTCTCATAAACAACTCTTTTAAATGCAACGTTTATTCCGCATTTTACAGCTGTTAACTTGGTAAAGCACGAACCCACTGACATCAATTTATTCACAGTTCTTGGCAGCTTTTCTCTCTTTCTCATTCTGCTCCATTATCTCTCACCACACCTAGAATTAAGCTGGGAGGGCCTCTCAGAAAGAATCTCACATACTGACAACTCAGACATAGTACCCATCTGAGATAATTGCTCTAATTATAAAAACTCTGTGGTCAGTATTAAGATTCATGCCGTCCCCCCCAAAAAACCATAATCCACTAGACACTACTGGGATTCATTGTGCAGTCAGACTTGGTGTGTTTAAAGAAGCGGCAGCATTTTAGTCAACCAAGCATGGTCTTGTCTTCATTACATGTGCTGGATTTGTGTCAAGGTCACAGTGCGTCCTTGAGGATCCATTTACTATATGGGGTAGGAATGTGGATAAGGGCTACCGGCCCGTGCTGCTGTTTGAGTTACGTTATGTAATAGGCTTCCTCTGTTCCCCATGGACTTAATGTCATTACGGAAATACATTACCTGGATCACCCTCCCCACCTCTGGCTCTCATTCGTTCAGCTTTGTGCATCTCCGAACAGGCCATTAGAAATGGATTATAGGAGGTTTCCTATGGGAACACCACCCCAAAAGACTCCTTGCCATTTATTTGGAGTGGACTTATTTGTATCAGTGAAGGCATAATCACTCCCACATCTCATGTCAATGATCTGAAGTCACTGTGTGCAAGTGAGTAATACCTAGTTAGTGGTGTGAAGTGCAGATATGAGTTTCTGTGGTACATAAATAGCATGAGCATCAAGCTACAGCAGTCAGTATCTCTGTCATCTGTACTATGATACTACTTACCAAAATTATAAACACTAAATTTATCTCATGACAAGATTTATGTCGAAAGAGTAAGAGTAAGGCCTGAGTCACTCGTACTTTTTTAAATGAATAAATTAAGTTTGCTATGTTTATACCAAGCTTCCACACAACTCTGGTGTTTTAGAACTTGTTATAATGAGACCTATGAATGCTGAATTTTATTTTGAAAACTCTAGGTAAGCACTTTGAACAGACAGAAGCAGAGACCTTGGTCATAATGATACAGACACCCACTCGTTCAAAAATGCATATGTGTGCGTTTTCATTTTGATACATTGATGTTTCAAATTTTGCCCGTAGGCTGTATGAGCTCATAATAATAAGTCGTCATTTTGGATGTGATATTAAGCATCGACTTCCCTAACTAAATAACTGTCCTTCTGTTAGCTTTCAACAATGCAGCTAGACAAAAATAGATTTTGTCAATTAAAACACATATAACACATTGAAGAGATAGGCAATGTACATTTTTTATATGATCCTAATGCCATTTAAAAAACAGTCCCACTAAAGGAGCACATGTGTAGTCCTTTATTAGCTGTAAGCAGAGTAGGCTTATATCTTATGGTCTTGTAATATTGAATTTCAGTTTACACTTTAAAGCAATTAATGATTATTCTGTTTCAAAGGGCCATTCATTTATATATTATATCAATGACATATTAGTGTAGTGTGGAGGACACTGTCATTCCTGTTTACTCTATTACACATAAACATTTGTTCTGGTGACAACACATAGGAAAGGTGACTACTGGGAGAAGTTACAGTGTGATGCTGTGGTGTATTTGTCATTAGTGGTGTGATTACCTGCCACAGGGATTCCTCAGGCTAGGGTGGTAGTATGTCAGCAGACCTGGTACCATGACATTAATAGGGCAGCCGCCATTGTATTCTTCCTTGGCCCAATCCTGTAATGTAGTAAAGGTAAATGACAATATCACTGTAGTATCTTATGGTATAGTTCAAAAGCATGGCTTTTTTTCAATGGAATGTCAATTAATGGCACTCCTCTAATCTAATCTAGCTAAATTTTGTTTCATATAGCTTATGCAAATATATACCGTGGACCAGGGGTTTTCAGTGTCTGACAATGTTGTCCCCTTTCATTCAACACTGACTACTCATCACAACCCAAGTAAACTATTAGCAGTTCCTTCAAAAATCAACACTATAGACTGGACTCAAAGGTTGAAAAATCCCTCTAACTGTAAAAATAGATATTGTAAACATGTGTCCAAAGGTGTAAATGTGCACAAAATTTAAATATAATTACGAAGTATATCATTATGTACCAGAGAATTAACATCATATAATTTCACTCAAATAAAGTTCCTACTATGTATTGGCTGAGTAAACTGCAGATTTCTGCACAGCTGTGTTTCTTTCTGATGCAACATAGTTGCTCCAGCCGACCAGCAACTTAAACCATTACTTTTGTTTCCACTGGATGTGCATTGCAAAAGCAGCCCAGTATGGACTCTCAGCTTTGATCTAGCTAGCCGACTGAAATGGTACCAAGCAGCACAAAGCAGCTCCAAACACAGCAGCAAGTCAGATATATGAACTGTGTAGAAAATCGACTCAGTTTTCGAAATGAAATACATATTATACAGAACTAATTGTACTGAATAGTAATCACAAAAAAGAAGCCATTTATCTGCATAGCCAACTTAACCAAACATTATGAAAAATGAACAAGTCAGAAAAATATGAGCAAATTAACAGGCAAAATACACTACTTTTGAAACGCTGTCAGGCAATAAAGATATATGGAGGACAGAACAAAAAACATTTCATAGACGCAAAGCTAATTGTCGAGTCAAGTCAGGGCCAGTGAAATGTAGGAGTACATTTTTAATTACCTAAATCGCCTAATACCTTTCCTCTACGGAAAAAAAATTTAAGGTATATGTGAAACAATGTATGTAAATAAAAATGAATTTCATCAAAAATTAAGAAACTCTGATACCCAGAGTCATAGAAACAAGTCAGGTATGTCTCTCAACACTGTAACATCAATTTATCAGATTTATTTTCTTCATTAATCATCATTTTTTTATTATGTAGTTGTTATTTTTATTGTTTTCTATAATTACTTGTTTCCAATGAGTGTCTCAGAGTAAAATCATAATGTCTCCCCAAACGTCTCTGCCTCACGTTTCCTCAGGGCAACTTTCCATCTTGCAGATTAACAGTGAAGTAAGGAAAAAGCAGTCTAGGGACCAAAATCATATATCTGCATGACTAATGTGCTCTTTTACTGCCTTCTAATGCATGCTGTACTTATGATACTGTAGCAACAGTAAGAAGCTATTCTGTATCTATGTGGCACTTCATTAAGGCAAGACTGATTTCTACTGCATGTAGTATGTTTTTTTTTTTTTTTTTTTCCAGGAGCTGCGCAGACAGAAGCCCATGAGTCTTATATCCCCCTTTTGGAAATATTTGCTTCTAGCAGGTTTTCATGCCCACTCTCCAAAAATGTAATCTAATGCATTCCATTTGTTAATATGTTTTTATTCATAAACACATTAAGAAATAAGTCTCTATATCTGGAATGTTACTGCTAGATGCTATATTAGTCCAAAGCTCCAGATGCCCTAATGGAGCACAGGGAGAAAAAGGCAGACACCTTTTTTAATGTATCTCTATGAATTGCATTCCTTACCATCTTAGAAAAGAAATCACCTTCAGCCTTGATTTCAAAACTCACATATTCCTGTGACAATGTCGTCAATACAGAAGTGTCAGTTGTGGTAACATTGGTCTATATGTTTCCATGGTGGATCTTTTGAGCATGGACTGTGTTTCAGATGTCTGTGTTGAAGTATAGTTTTGTGCTGTAACATAAGAATGTGATTGTAAGACTGAAACTTCTCTGAATCTATATTGTTTAAAAACTATCAATTTTTGTAACCACTTTAAACCATTATGCTAAATAGTCTTTTAACAAATTGATCAGGTACAGTTTTGCTGACAGAGATGCAGACTTTAGCTCTCCTCTCTGTAATTCAGGGTAAAAAAATTGATCATGAAAAATGGCACCACACAATTTTGCCTCAAACCAAAACATTATCGTTTGTATCCAACATCTGCCAATGAACCACTCACTTTCTCTTCATAATGGATGAAAGATGCAGCCTCGGGACCCAGGTATTTGACCAGACTGGAAAGCACAGCTTCTTTTCTCTCTCCAACCTGAAAACAGAAGGAACAGCCTGAGCTAACACTGTACTTGCTCATCAGTCACAACTTTAACAGCGAGCTGCTGAAATATATATGCATATTCCAGAAAAAAAATCCAAGCTGGACATAGGAAGCAGCAGTCAGTTTGAATAACTCAAGCATGGTCAGCACATGCTCCTGGTTGTATTAGTTCACATGGTGAGTTATGCATGAGAGGCTGTGGCCGGAGGAGCGAAAGGACAGATCACCATAAAACATGCTGACAGATTTTGCGAAACTGTCTAAGATCCCTCATCTGCATGTCGCTTCACCTTTGCCCGCAGTGAAATAATTTAAAGCAGAAACTCATAGTCTCTTAATATACTCTTACAGGAGAACAAAGAGTGAGTTAAAGCATGGTGCCAAATTGCTTTTTGAATGAGAATTTCTGTATATATATTTTCCAAAAAAGAAAAAAAACCCTGTAAAGTATGACTCAACACAATTTCACCATCTATATCTATGTCTATATCTATCTATCTATCTATCTATCTATCTATCTATCTATCTATCTATCTATCTATCTATCTATCTATCTATCTATCTGGATTTGTCTATCGAGAGAGAGAGAGAGAGAGAGAGAGATCTATATACATATATGTATATTTGAAGAAAGAAATGCACATTTTAAAATTAAATGCACATCTTGATTTAAACAGGAAAAGACATTGTGTACATGTAACCTTGTTGTCCACTTGCCTCGCATACAGCAGCACCATTTCCCTCTGTTAAGCAGAGGGTAGCAAGTGAGGGTTAATTATTTAGCACCCTGTGCAGCATGGCACAGCAGGAAGACAACCACTCTCATGCTTTGTAGCAAGTTAGACTAACGACCAAAATGCCAAAACAACAGTTAAGACAAGGATGGATTTTTTAATTATTTTTTTTTTGAGGTGAGGAAAAAAGCACTGAGTCTAAATGAAAATGTCAACACAATATGAAAGCCAGTAAGAGAAAGGAGAGGATGTAAGAGTGTGTGAAAACTGTGTATGAGAGAGAGAGGAGAGAGCATTGCAGCAGCAACAAAGGCATGAGGGTGTATTAAGGCTGCATGAATTCAGTACCAAATATCTGGTAGAAAATATTTGATCAACACTTGATTCTGGGTTGATTCTGTGATATAATAATTCAGTCGGGTGTTTATAGGACCATTACTTATCAGATTACTTGTTTGCAGAGTGGATAACTATTACCATGTTGCTTTATGCTTACTTTACATTATAATAATACAGTTCTGTGTTCTTTTATAATGAGCTGAGTCCCTGTTTTACCTTTATCCATGTGCAATTATAAGGCTTGTCTCTTACATTTCCCCAGATGCAAATTCAAAGTGCTCGACAGTTGTTATTTTCTAGGTGTATAGGCATATAGGTATATGTGTGGGTGTGAACATATATATATATATATATATATATATATATATATATATATATATATATATATATATATATAT
>JAPZDV010000011.1:6593007-6614715 GCA_029814665.1 Acanthurus lineatus | reverse complement strand
ATATATATATAAATGTACATGCATTTCTTAAATTTATTTTACTAGACTCAAAATTAAAATGTTTTTATATTGTATAGTATTGTATACTACACAGTTTGTTCTGTTTAGTATAACAAGAAGGTGCTTCAACTTATTGTTATTGTGTAAAATGAAATTGATTCCTTATTTTAGGCAAAGAGCTGACACTTGAGAAATATAAATATACAGAAGGTTCCTCAGTGCCTCGTTAAATGATATTAAGGAAAACAAAGAAATCAAAGGCAAAAAAGTTGCAATAGTTAAAAAAAACCTCTTTACCCAATCTTAATTACCAGGGTAAGTTCTCATAAGCTTGGAGGAGCATCCCATTGTTTAGGAGCTCAGGTGGCAAACAATCTCATGCAATAATCATAATGTTACCTTAAGCATTTCTTTTGACACAATAACATAATTTAACTAATGCACACTGCTTAATCTTTGTCTCCACATAAGATGTTTCAGGCTTACACCAAAACATGCAAGAGAAATAGTCAAAGCATTATGTGATGGTTAGTATGTCCATCTTAATCAGGTTTTATGGAAAACAAAGGTGATTCTCAAAAAGCTTAATTTAACATAAACCCACATTTAAATTTGAATAAATATATGTCCACTAAAATTACAAGCCTTCATAGATAAATTGCTGAAAACTGTGACATCTCACCAGGCATGTTGCAAGATCAGGAATAGTTCCGTATTACTTAATGGCCGCCCACAATTTGAGGCTATTCTGCAAAATACTTTATTTTCGCTGTCAACTCAAATATAATTACAACACCTCATCCGGATGATAAAAAAACATATGCATCAGTTAAGCTGCTTATTTAACAATTATGTGCATTATTTAATTAAATTTGATTATAATGAATTACAATAAAAGCTGATCTGCATGCAATAGGTTTTGGCGTATAAGAAGCAGAGACCACACTCTAATGTTATGTAGAGATAAATACAAATCATTCTCTCTCTCCCACATAGTTGATAATTCGATAAATTGTTACCTCTTTTGTGTTCCATCGATAAGCCAGATTCCCAGAAATAAAGCCTACCAAAGCGGGATTACCATTGGGGCTTGTTGCATCAAAGGTAACACTGAAGGGACAGTCAATGCTGGATCCCACCATTATTTCCCCAGAGAAGCCCTTCTCCCTCCAAAAAGCCTGTGAAAAAAATGGAAACAGCTCAAACAGCTTCTACAATTAAAATATCAAACTAGAAATCACTTGCATTCAAGTTTTACAATGTATGCAAGTGATACAATACAATGCCATCTCTCTCTAATCTAAACCTGATGAGACTAAATTGCATTTGAAAAGCTTAATAGATCCTTATTAAGGAGGTGGTTTGTGGCAACAAAAAATCTTTAATTTACATGCTAATTTTGACTCTATGAAGTGAGTAGCTGTGTGCATATAGCTGTGTGGATCCTGTACATAAAACATATCCCCATACCTTTAAGCAATGTACAGCTTAAAGGTACAGTACAGAATGTGTGGGGACAATTGAAACTGATGGAAATTCACCAATGTGATGTGCTTTACTGTACCAGCATCTGTGAGCAAGCAAATGGTCTTTGGAATTTTTTTACCATCTGCCTTTTACCCACAAAGCTGAATTTCTCAGAGGGGATCAACAATATTATAAGTGACTTTGGTTTAAATGAAACAAATGGGGAACTCTCTCACAGTTCATAATATTTAAAAAAGGAAAATCATATTTAATAGTCATTTTTCTGCCAAGTTCTGGGCAGCTAGAAGCAGCTGCACTATGCACAATAAAATGTGTTTCAAAAATGTGCCATTGTTTTTTAGCCATACACTAGTGCCAGCATTTGCCATGGACCCATGTCCCTGGTTGATGCATGTCAATGCAACAGAAAAAGGATTGTAAAAAAGGAACTTTTACATTTGTTTGTCACAAATTATAACAAACTGCTGTATCGTGACTTTTACTTGCAAGACACTTGTTGATATTAACTTTAGCGTTATGGATTGAAGTGAGACGACAAAATGCATTACTCGAAGAGTGTGTACAGGTCATGAGTGAATAATCTGAAAATTGAACGCTGTGCACTGGATTTACTCCTTTTATTGCTATGCAGTGGGTGAATATAAAAACAACAATGGCAATAGTGGAGGTTGCCTCTTATCTGAGGAAGAAAGCATTAGAACATCTTATTATAGTGAAGTTCAGCTTGTTCCTTATGAGAAATACATGACTTTCACAAAAAATACAGCGTAGTTAAAATACATGGTACTAAAATGCCTTACACAAAGCAACCAATACATGCAGAAAATATAAAATAAGCCAAAACATTGCATAAAATTTGCACTTTTAACTAACTATTACTTTATTTTCATATTTGACATCTGTTTAATGATATTGCCTAAGATAGCAGGAGGACTTCAAATGGAGATCGCATGTCTCATTAAATAATAAGCATTTGGCTCTCCTGTACACGCTACATGTAGCCTGCTGGCATCTTTGCGGTCTCATGTAAAAATAAGTGACTCGGATGTACCTGCGCCCAAGGCTTTTAAACAGGACAGACAGTTCTGAGTGTACATTAAATGACATTCACTTTGACATTTTTTATTCATGTATATATTTTTTTTGCGACTAATTCAAACGTTACAGCACTTGAAAAATTATAGCACAGATGTTTGTTTCACTTCTGCCTGTATATGCATTTACATTTGCATATGCATGAATATATGGGTGCATTTTTATTTCAGTTTTAGATGACAAAAGGCAGGATAAATCACATGTGATTTAGTACTCTTTGCTTTGGCATCACACCAACAAGAGGTTGTTTCTTTCAAATCGTTTCTTCAGGGGCAGACCCATCTATTTTCTGCACAGGACATCTAAGCTGTCCGGCCAAAGAGTACTGTCAGGGAGGCTAATTTGAGTGATCAACAAGCGTGAAGTATGATAGCATACCTTCATCCAATTCAAGACCTGAGGAGACAGTCTGAGGAAAAAAGACAGTTCCTGGCAATATACAGTGATTACACAGTGCACAGCACACTGGAAAAGGTAGAAGGTCTGCAGTCACGTACCTGAAGTAAGAATTCTGCCCTAGTCAAGGATGTCTCAGTCACCTCACCGGTCATTTCGGCATTATCATGGGACTTTATTCAGGAAGTCATACTTTGATCTTTTTATCTCAAAGCAGGACAACTTACCATGCCATAATTAACCCCTACAGCCAAAATAATACCCTATCACTGATTAACCGAAGACTGCTGGTAATTTCTGTATGGAGTAGGTTTTCAAAGCAGATGTGTTTATTTCCACATTACTCCTGCTGCCACCTGCCATCTGACCTGCCACCTCACACCAATCTTCTGTTGGCATTTTATTTGACTACATTCTCTGCATAAACAAGCTCCTTAAGGCAATAGAATGTGCTAATGATGAGTCTTTTGCAGCCAAAAAATATAAAGTCCACATAATGTTCGAAAGATTTAGCTATTGTAGGTGTCACCTCAGAAAACTACCAAACTTTGGAAGGATTTGTGACAGGCCAGTATGGCGACAGATGTGCAGCCTAGCCTAACTCTGCCTCTAAAGACCTGGATACTGAGAGGGACAATCTGGTACCTCTAAGATTGTCCCCAAATGTGGCGAAGATGCTCCAAGGCAGGAATGCAGACTTAACTATTTATTGCTGAAAATGCAAAGTCCTTGGGCTAGAACAAGTGATATGACAAGACAGTTCCAGCGAACTGCTCAGTCAGCTCAGTGTTCTCTTTTTGTTACACCTACATGAGAGATGCTTGCTGCCATCTGCTATCAAAGTGTCTCATTTCCTTTTGTCATGGGTTTTATGAAGAGCTTGGTTTTAACTACTCCACCTTGAAATGTTTTAGACAGGCAGTAAGATGGCAGTGTCCAGAACTAAACACACTCTTCTACTCCCTTCAGTGGGGATTTCTAGTGTTCCTTGATGTTCTTTGAAAGGAGCTTTTTGTATGCACTGTGCACTTTCCTCTCAAGTTGCTTTCAATCAAAACAGCAAAGCTGCTTGGCACTGGTGTAAGTATAGGAAGTTGAACCGGTGCAATGCATCAGGGCCCTGAAGCTTTCAGAGGCCCATGAAGGATGACCATCATCATCACTCAATTATTATAGGTCACGTAGACTGTGTCCTCTAGCCTTCAGAGAAATCGTTCAATGGCAGTATTAAAAACTACTTCTACTTGAATGCGATAGCTATATATTGTATGTCCATGCGTGTGTGTGCGTGTGTGTGTGCATGAATGTGTCTGGGACAAAAGAGGGCTCAAGAAAAATAAATGTACAAGGTTCAATTACTGCTGCTGCTTGGTTTTACCACAGCGTAAAGGATGACTAGTGTCTGAACACTTATATAATACCTACACCTATATAATTTTGCATGAATGTCATTATTCTGTAACCACATTGCTCATGAATAAATCCTCTAAGTTTTAGAACTTATAGCAGTGGATGACAAAGGAAGCTGATTTGTAAGAAGACATCTCCTTGAGTCATTTTTACCGAAAAGATGGTTTAACGAACAGGATGTACTGATGCTGTTTGTCTTGTTAATGCTCTCACTCTGCTGCTGGACACATACTACACATAATGCAGCTCTCTTTCTCCAGGGATCTCAATTACACAAAGAGCAGCTACCTTGTACTCGAATCTGTTTGTCTGAGTATCATTTTTAACTCTCTTTTTTTATATTATGTGGATACAATGTGGATATTAGACATAGGATCATGTTGAGTTTGAATGTTCTCTCTGCATCTGCATGAGTCCCTTTTGGATGCTCTAACCTGCTTTAACAATCCAAAGATGTGTAGGATAGGTCAATTGGTTAACTTCATATAAATTTCCTGTAGATGTGAATGTGAGAGTGAATGGTCGTTTGTCTCTTTGTGTTAGCTGTGTGATGAGCAAGAGACATGTAAAGAGTATACTCCGCCATTTGTCTAAGTGCTTCACATATCCATAGGACATATGTCACATGCTCATCTGGGAAACAGCCCTTAGACAGCATTTGGAAGGAGCAAATTGTTTAAAGAAAAAAAATTGAAGTTGACTGGATAAATGTCCTGTGTGTCATATTCATTACACTTGCCAAAGCCAATCGGGCAAAGAATGAAATGTATTCTTTCCATCAAGAAAAGCCTTCCATGTTGCTCTTTGCTCCTCCTTAAAAGGGGAGATGTCGTCCAGTTTTGATAAAACTGGCGCTATTGCAGCATCCATGATAATCCATGCCACCTTTGTTTACAAGCTTTCAGTTGCTTCTCATTTTAGTAAAACTAAACTAAGTCCATAGCTACCATGTCTTTCTCCACAAAGGACAATGACTGGTCTGGTCATATTATAACTGGACACAAACGAGCTTTTCAAGATGGACCTGCAAAATTTCAGACATGAAATATCAGCAGTCCAGCTGCCTTTCAGAGTAAACTGGCATTGGCTCGAGCCCCCCTGCAGTTGCTAATAATGGATGAATGGATTGCCATGTGCTACATGTGTGAAAGAAAAATACTACAAAATGTTCGGACCTGACTTTGATGACACTTTAGTATCAAAAATTTGCAAGCGAAAAGGTGCAAAAAACAAACCTATTTTTCTCAGAGTACATTTTTCAGAAAAGGTTATTTTTAAAAAACTTTCTTTTTTATGATAAATTCAGTAAGTTAAATTTTCCATTGAAATAAACATGTCACAAAAATTTAAGAGCCAATGTGTAAGAGCCAGTGTAAAAACTTACTGCCACATTGATATATGTCAAAAGGGAAAGGATCAGACTCTCAGTAAGAGCAAGAAAAGAGTATCAGAGGGAAGGCAGCAGTGTTTTGTGGCTCTCAAAGTCATTAGAGAGCCTTGTAACATGCACGGCAGGGCAGAACAACCCTTGTAAAACCACGTAACAGCGGTGAGGTTTCTGTCAAGGCGCTCACAGTTGAAGGCTGAATCAAAATGTTCACCCACAGGACTTGCAGATCCGGCACTTGTCGACCTCAATTACAAATACTATGACATGTGCCTGTCCTCATTTCAAGGTAAAAATGTGCAATGAGGGGTGACTTCAGACCACAGAAGACTTTTTTACACCAGATATTTTGTCTTGTCAAAGCAGGAAACACACAGGTGTAATTAACAACAGTGAAAAAGACTGCGCTCTAATTAATTGGGTTACAACGGTTGCAGGGTTCTGATATCATGCATGCTGGCTCAGTGTAATGGCTTACTGGTCAACTTGAAAATGCAGAATTATAGTATTATGTACCTTAACTGTGTCTAACTTATTGATAACCTGACAGCTTATCTTCTTGTTTGTAATATTTGTGCTTAGAGCAGATTATCTAGAGGTTCAAATTCAACTGTAGCTTTGTGTCATTGACTCAATACAAGGTTATTCTTAAAGGTTTCCACAGTGAGGTAATGCAGCCAAAATATTCTCGACACAAGTGCTGCTACCCAATACTGGTGAAGTCATTAGGGGCCAGAATCTGCAGCATTATGATGGGGCTTGGAGCAACTCAGCTGTCAATCATGATGTCACATCACTTTTTTATATAATCAAATATTTCAAAACAAAACAAAACAAAACAAAAACCTCTTGACATAAATTTAGACAATAAGGACTACCTAAAATGACAGAAAACATCTTTACAGAAAATTTATATCTCATGTACTTTTTGATTTTTTAAATTTTTTTTCCCATTGGCTAACATTGAGGAAATGGGGTCAATGGCCTATTCTACAGCCAGACTCCAGGGGGCAATTATGATGTTTTGGCTCCCCTTTTGGGGAAATGTCATCCAAAACATTCAGTGCTTTAGACTAGCTGACCAGAGGTTATGAGGGCACACTGAAGTCTGTGAGTTTACAACTTCCGGCCATGTCTACACACAGAAAAAAAGAAAGACTTAAACATGTATAAGATGAGTGACTCAGGACAGATGCATTAGAAAAAATGGAGGGTATAAAAACAAACCATATTCTAGGTTCAGTTATAATATCTTCATATGTACATCACACTTCAAATATGTCTTGGCAAGAAACAAAAGCACAGATCTAATAAGTTTTTGCTTGAGCACCATTTGTGTTCCTTATAGTAGACAAATTAATCTACTGAAGAGCTGCATCAGCATTAAAATATTTAATTGTATGGTTGTGAGGTGCAGAATGTAAAAGATAGAGCTAATCAAATTTCATTAGCTCACAAGCTCTTTTGCACAGAGTATTGAAACTGTTATACATAGCTTGTGCCAAATGAGCTTCACTGCACACTGGGTGCTGCAAACTGAAAACAGGACTTCACATGTATTACTGGTCATGAATGGCAGAAAAGAACACTCCAATCTGCAGATTATTCAAATTCAGGGGGCTCATTTTACCATATTTACAACATGCAAGCAGCGGTTTGCAATGTCAAAAGCATTTTATCTGCTGCTTTTCTGCTCTTCAAAACACTGCACTTGCAACTCATCAACAGGCATGCATGAACCCTGTGGGACTCAAAAGTTATCTGCAATTTGCAGGAAACAATCAGCAGCAAAAGGTGACACTGCCACTATTTGAGATCTGCGTGAGAGCAGTACTTGCAAATTGCTTTTCTGAAATGGTCTTCTGCATTGCAATGGAAAAAATCCCCCACCAAATTTCAAGCATGTAGTGTATTCTTGTGTTTTTTTAAATGACTATACTAAAATTTTAAATAAACTGAATGCTTTTAAAAAAGCATCAAATGGCAAACCCTTATACGTATGAATGTTTTGATCTATTTAAATAGAATCAGCTTTTTTCTAACTGGTTATTACATTTATAACATGTTCTTTTACAGCTTTGGAGATGAAAAATATGGAAAAAAAACATAACAGCTATGAAGCAAAAAATGATTGTTTAAAATTAATGTCACTTAATTTGTCAGCATAACATTTTTCATATAAATGTCTGTCCAATAGTGATTTATCTCGTTACTCACCGTCTGGTACGTAATAATAAATTTTATTGTTTGGCCCACAGGCATGTTCTGGGTGAGGAGCTCTCTCTGGATGGGCACGGCTGGCTCATAGTGGATCTTTGCTGTAGGAAAAAAACAGTACGACAGTCATTTTAGGTCCATGTAATCCACCATTCCTGGTCTAACCTGGTGCATTTTATACATAAAACATTGGACGAATCCATGCCTAATTTGAGAGACTGAGTTAAGTAAAAGGAAGTAAAAAAAGGAAAATAAAAACAAGTGAAGATGGATTACACACTTGAAGCTAATCCTGCTATTGATCAGGACAATTTTATCTTCAATCATTTACTAGCATTAATGGCCTTGCAAAGAAAATCCCCATGACCTAATAGCCGTCTGGCTGTTGCTCTGCTCCAGAGTACTAATCACAGCACTTACATTTGTAAAAGCTCCATTTCACTGATGTGAGTGCAGTCAAGTAACTTCATCAGTACTGTTAGAGGTAGTGTACGTCAGACATGCAGAGAAGCCAGACTGATCTGTGTTTGCTCTGGCAAGAGAAGTGACAACTGGCCTAAAGCCAAGCTTTTAACGAATGAACCAGTGCAAGATGTGAAACATCATTTAGACACTGTCAAGAGCCTGTCAGCAACCTCAAAATAGTGCCCTTAATGCTAAGCAAAATTGATGAGCCTGATGCTATTAAATTGAAAAACAGTGACATGATAAGTGGCTCCTAACTAATTTCACATGGTCACTTAAACGTTCAAATGACAGCACTGTATACATGAATTGGAATCTGTCATTTGGCTTTGTATCTTTAATGCTACTTGTTTTTTTACACCAAAAACTAGTTCAGGTAATATCAGGGAACACCTTCTACCTTATTCTTTGTCAAGCAGACGCTAAATCATTGATGGTTCAAAGAAACACATCAAGGTGTCTTATCTTCTTGAACACTGTGTGCTCAAAGCACGAGAGTTTCACAGTGACAACACTGTCATCCACTCTTGCATACACAAATGTGATGTGACCCTTTTCATGGAACTTTATCACAATTCAGAATCGTAGTAAAATCAAGATGACTTGAATAAACAGGTTCAAAGGGATGGCAGTTTATATAACAAGAGATTAACCCAACAAATCGAGCTCTGCATGCTCTAATGGTGGCCAGCTGATGAATAGGAACAGAGTGTTGCTTGTAAACAGACATCAGCCCTTTGCAGCAGTGACATAATGAGACTATTGTCATGCATTCTTTCTGGGTTATAGCAATTTCCAGGCTTGTACATTTGAAGGCGTCTCACTTTTGGCACCTTCTTGAAAAGTGGCCTAATTTACAAACCTTCTCCACTACAGGGCTTGGCATCTTCACATGATAAATACTGGGGATTTTCTCTCTGACGATAGAACTGAAAGAGGCGCTTGAAAAACAACCAAATGTCTTCATTGTCACAACAGAAGTTGACATATCCTCAAACTGCACACACTAACATACAAAAAGGAGGTGCACATGAGTTTATTGGTTGAGGATAAAAAAAAAAATACAACAACGCAAAAGAAAAACTCAAGATTATTACATTTATTATTTATTTATTTACTTGGATTGATAAGTAGCATGATGGCAAGTTGCACAAAACCATCTGGTGAGTAACCCATAGAAGCACCTTTCAAAAAAACACCTGGCAGTCAGATCAAATAACAAAAAAAAAAAAAACAAAGAAGAAGAGCTCCACCAGCAGACCCAGTTTGTTAATCAAAACCACTAAAGCCAGTCAGGAGAGTAGTACAAACCTCTTTTCCTAATGAAAAAGCCCCGAGTGCAATTTTCTGCACTTTCAGTGAAGACATTTCCCCAGCTCTGACGCAAGTGATACTATAGCAGAATTGTTGTTTTCAGATGAACAGTCACTTCTCTTGCTGGTCATTGCAAAGCCCTGGAAGGTGCACCAGGCTTTGAAGACAAATTACATGGTGTCCAGACTTACAGTGTAAAAGAAGTGGCTGATAAATATTTGTTTGAGTCACAACCCCTGTGACATGACATTTTACTATCATTAACTGATTAATTTGATCTGTTAACATTTGTAAAGAGCTGCTAGATAAAATTATCTTAATTCCAGTTCAACTTACTTGGGGTTAATTGGCTCTTTCAGAATAACTGCTTTGTGATCCCCACAACAGAAACTATGCCAAAGATTGGAATACTTCAATCAGTAATAATAATGATATTGATCAAACATAATCAACATCACATTTTGATTAATGTGCCACTGAGCATTAAAGGAATTAATGAGGTGTTGAACACTGGAACCAGTTTTCCCTAATACATCCATGGTCATAACACCAGTCACATGTCAACCATGCCTGCAACTGCAGCTTGTTCCTCAAGATACAGAGCTTGAAGCCTGGCAAGGTGGATTTGCGTGATCAAATGATCACGTGGTCCTGCAAATCCAGCTGCTGTATAAGATAAGTGATGAGGTCAGTGGAGGTCAAGCAAAGACCAAGCTGTGAAAGAGTGCTGCAAATTTATGCTAAAAGCTGCTGACACAAACTTCATCTGTCTCGTTCTCTAAAGTAGTCTCATTTGACAGTCAAACAGCTTTTTGCAGTACTGTCATATTTGGAGAACAGCTGCAAGTCAAAGAACGTCTCATGGCTCCAAAGCCATCTCCACAACTTTTTTTTCCCCTGACCTTAACAGTCTGACCTTTCAGGACACTGCTTTCTCCAGAGTTTCCTTTTCATTGTCTCTCTGTCTTGTTTTTCTAAATCTCAACTTCCTCTTGTGACATTTGATCTCACAGCTCATTTATTGTTAATGCACTACTAACCAACACTGACCTTGCTTTCACATCTGATGATGCTCACATCTGTGGCCTTCAGCAGGAAGCTGAGGAATTCCCATTATTTTCTCACTCTGAACTTTTATTGTAGCGCACAGGCACTTTCAGTGTCTTTGACTGTCAAAACGATGAAGAAAGTCAAACATGAAAAGCCACTCAAATCAAGACGTAACATCAAAGGCTTGATGATTCAGAGATGCAGTTCTGAATGGCAATTTATAAAGAGTGGTGGAAAGAAACTTTAAAAAAGTGTGAAAATAGCTTAAGCTAGCTAGAGATGAGGTTTGGTGCATTAATGTGCTGTGAAATTGGATCATCTTTTTCATCCTGATCAGTCAATATGGTAGTGGAAAGCATATGATGCAACAACCTGTTAAGAAGAAAAAGAGGAGGAAGAAGGAGTATAACATGCATAACCTCTTGAAAGGTGTATGGTTCAGATATTGTCCACATGAGGTGTTTAAGTGTTTTGATCAAAATAGGCACATATGGACCTCTTATGCTATAACTACAGCAGGGTATCCAGAAAACCTGGAGAGTCAGTTTAAGAGACAGAACATTGGTGTGTGTGTGTGCGTGTGTATGTGTATTTATGTATATGTGTGTGTGTATACATATACACACACACACGCACACACACACATATATATAATTTTTGCTAATCTGAAGGGCCATTAGAAAAAGGCATCACAGTTCACCAGCCTCTTCTTCCAAAGCTAAAGATGGAGTCTTTGTCATTTCATCACAGGTCTTTTAGTGAATTATGCATGTATCACCTTGACACTTGTTAATATTGAAGGTTTGATTGCTGCAGCAGATACCCCCCCAAATCCCCTAACACACACACTGGTGTTCTGACATTACTTAATAATTGCTGCTGTTGGTCTTGACAAAAGTAGCCTTAAGGAGAATGACCCTTATGGCTAAAATTGCCCTCATTATTTTAAGAATTCATTTAACTGTGGTTTGAAATTGGATGGCTTTTAATCTCCTGTGAATAAATAGCTAGCTAAACATAGCTGGTAGACCAGAAAGGGAAGATGCATTTAATTCCAACTACTTCTTTTAAGGCCATTCGAGTGTTTTTTTTCTCAATTAGCTTCTTACTAAAAATAATGGGAGTCCCATTGAGACAGCCTTTTCTCTGCCAACATTACAGCACTACTGGTTATTTCACCCAAGATTTCTGTATTCGTGGGTTCTCTGTTATCCTCATACTGCTTTCTGGTTTGCAAAGGTGATGCAAGATATTTTTGTGCACTGATGAAAGTCTTGAAATACAAGAACTGAAATCTGACAGTTGTTGAGTAGTTTGCTTTTGCTTAACATTCTAACTTTCAGAACAACTGTAGATCAGGGTGAATGACAGTACAAGAGCATCAAAATGAAAACACAATGCACACCTGTACTATAGTATATCATTCCTCTTGGTAGCATTGTCTCACAATCAGGGTCAAATAGTACAAGCTGGCACATAGAACAGCACAAAGATGACATATTGAATGTTTTACACTATAAAATTCATTTGTAAATATGTGCTTAGGCTGAATATGGAGCCAGCAAAACATTTCAAACAATTTGGGACTGGAGCAACAAAAGACTGGGAAAGTTGTGGGATGCTAAAAAAAACACCTGTTGTGAACATCCATCCATCCATCTTCTTATGCTTATCCGGGGTCGGGTCGCGGGGGCAGCAGCCTAAGCAGGGAAGCTGTTGTGAACATTTCACAGGTAAACAAATTCACTGGTTAGGGTAACCATAACTTATAACTAATAATAACTAATAACTGGGTATGAAAGGAGCATCCGCAAAAGGCTTAGTCATTCGAGATTAACCGTATTTTTATTTATATTTTATACAGTGTCCATGCTTCGAGTGTCAAACCCTCTGGGTTGCCAGGATATAACATGGTGAAGAATCTGAACAATTTTTGACTCAGATTTAAACACAACTACTACTTTCACCACACGAAAAATCACAGACAATTTAACAATTACAAGGCAGGTACATATATTTTTTGGTAAATAACTGACAAAGCTATCCAAGACGCACCCACTGGTTTGTGGAGCACTGTTTTAAATCTTCAAGTTTAGCATTATAGATATTTCTATATACAGTGAGGTTAACTAGTATTTAGACTGTGACGCAAATTATTTAAATCTCATTTTTACACTATTCCAAGTAGCAGTCAAGATGTGGTGAAACTATAGACTTTTTTGCTTTAATTCAGTGGGTTCTATAAAAAAATAACATTAACTGGTTAGAAATTATGGTCATGTTTACACAATAGTCCCCCACTCTTTCACAGTAAGTCAGTGATCGTCTGAAGTCTGACACCCAGGGACGGTAAATGCTGTGTTTCCTCCCACAAGATACTGTCCCAGGCTTTTATTGCACCTCTCAGTTGTTGCCTGTTTGTGAGTCTTTCTGCCTTCAGTTTTGTGTTAAGTCGGTGAAAAGCATGCTTAATTAAATTGAGATAAGGTAACTGGCTTGGCCATTCAAGATCATTCCGGTTCTTGGCCTTGAGAAGTTCTTATGTTGCTTTCACTGTCTGTTTTGGGTCATTATGCAGCTGCACTGAGAAGTGCCGTCTTTCACTGAGAAGTGCTGTCCTTCAGCTTTGCAGCATTTGCACCCTATACACATCACAATTTATCCTGCCACTTCGATCAGCAGTCACATCATTAATAGACACCAATTTCCAGTGGCAGAAATACAATATCTACAAAGCTAAACCCATTAAGTTTTAGTTAAAAGTCTACAACTTAACCACACTGTAACTGTTTTATTTCAAATACATTGGGTGTAAAGAGGCAAAATTCCAAAAATTGTGTCACTCTCTAAATACTTGTGAATCGAATCCTTTACATGTATATAAATGACTGTGCATAAAGCTCTTGGATTTGTTAATCACATTTTATTGTATTGCATTGTATTTAGGACTATAAGATTTTTTACTGTGTTGTTTAATCCTGTGTTGCAAGATGTATAAATTTCCTTGCACTTTGTGCATTAAAGAGTACTTCAAGAAAGTGATAAAACTGAAAAAAATTCAAGTTAAGCATCCCTAATTTATTCCTAATCATTTACAATGTTGTTAAAAGTAAGATAACAAAAATGTTTTTGGAAGAAAGCACTGTTCCTCGTAGAAGATTTGTGTTCAATTTGATGAATTTGTTTGCTTATGCTGCCAGTGAAATACCACTGTCAGTCAAATCTAATCAAAAAACACCACACACAGGCTTGGGAAAGCAGATTAATTGCATTTATGACAAGAGCTTATTTTTAAACATTTGAAATTCTTCCTAATTTAGATACCATCTTTTAATAATGAGGTCTTTTTAACTTCTCTTAAAAAGTATAAATGTAAAGGAGGACATACAGTAGCCTATTAGCAGCTTCTGCTCATCAGTCTATCCATATGTTGGCCACAAAATGAAATACAGAATAGGCAAACATATGTTAGAGGTCACCTGGAAACAGCATCGCCACAACAAAGTCTGTCCACCTTAGAATAAATTTCATTTTCCCTGTAAAATGCAACTCTGTGTACATTATGGCACCACTCTTTGATAACCAAAATTAAAAGATCCATATCAAAAAACATTTGAGCATAATGTTTTTTTAAAAAAAGAAGAAATTCAGTGCAGTGCAAAAGCACTTACAGTGATTGTGCTCGCAGTAATCAATTCCTTGTGTGGAATTAAAATTTTTGGGACATTGTTTCTAGACAAATGCTGTTTCAGTAATTCACTTGTAGTGATCAAGTAGTCTGCCCTTGCTGTTCATTCTGGGTTTTTTAAAAACATGACACATGTGAAAAGAAAACTATTAATTCAATCTCTTTTAAACTTTACTACCTCTTGATTAACCTGCCTGCTTTCAGTTGGGTACACAAAGCTATTGCCGCACATGCAATAAAATCATGAAAGGAGAAAGAAAGTCAATTTCTTTCTAAAATATTAGTTTTCTCAAAGCTAACGACAAACTGCCAATAACAAGACAGTATTATATTGCTTAGTCTACTCAAACAGTGAGGAAAACTCACTTGCCAGTGACTGAGACAAACAAATGCACACAGAGAGAGATCACCTGTGGTTGGAGCTCTTGTCAAGTGGATTGATAATGCCCACTCACATAATATCCTCTGGGTGGGTCTTTGGTGAGAAAAAAGATGAACTGTTCTTTGTGAAAAATGCTTTGCCTACTTGTTAGCACTTGGTACATTTTTCATCGGGAGGGTAAAATACACACAGATTTCAGTTTTAACTCAACTCGATAAAAGTCACATTGCATTAGTTATCTTCACAGTCACTTTAGTTCTCACTTTGTGTTTAATCCCCAAATTAAACTCCATTAGTTTCGTTCCGAGCACAGCAGACACTGCTGGCAAAGCAGTCGGCTGGCTGCTTTTTTGGCTGGCTGCTACAACCGGACAAATCAACGCTGAGGCACTTGCTTACCTGTCTTCTACTAGCATAAACAAATCTCTGAGCTAAACCATGAGTGGCACATTTAATAGTTTCTTCACCACTACCCCAAGCCTGCTGTCATTACAGCAGCTCCTCCTGCATGAGGAGATAGATGGCAACGTCAAATATAGCACTGCTTGGCTGCCTGTCAAGTTCAGTTGCAATCAGATAAAAATCCGTTTTGTTCAGATACAACGACATTAGAAAGTGACGTCAAGAACTTTAGTTTCACCCACTTAACAATAAATATCCATACACATGCCCACACAGATACATATGTGCACACACAGCCAGACAGTAATGCTCTGCCAGGGACTTCCTACTTGATATAGAGAGACAGAAAAACACATTGAAAGAGAATGTTAATTTAGTAACTGCAGAGCTGTCTCTGTAACTAGCGCTGAGCGTTAGACAGTGCGCCTAATTGCATTACACTCCAACTGCATGCTGTGAAAGCCTTATTGGGATTTTCTTTTTATTACTATTATTATTATCTGCTCTCACACTGAATATACAGGGGAACTTTTTTGTACAGACTTAAACAATCACATGCTTCAGTCTACATTTTCAAAAGGCAACACATGGCCAAAACCCTCATTTCCTAGCTCATTCTTTTTTTGCATGGTAATCTTGTATGCATCGAAACCAGACGGTTCATAAATCATTGAGGTGAGTGAGAGAAGTGGTAACAAAAAAAGGGGGAGAAAAACCTGACGGAACTCAATATAAAAGATGAATGGATGGATGGATGGATGGAGAAATAAATCCAGGAGCCAAGAACATAATAAACGTGACATATTAGGGAACACACAGCTCATATCCAGCATTTGTGTGTGTGTGTTTTTTTTTTAATGTGAAGGTGTCTTTTGATGCCAAGCACCTCTTGAATCTTGAGAAGCATTCATTTTTTGTCCATTCATCTGTCTGCCAATAGAAAAAGAAAAGCCAAACATGAGAAGTTAAGGATGCTGTGAACAGTTTTTTACACCGCCACTGTCCGAGGGACGCCTGAAATCATCTCGAATCATTATCATCCTTCCCACTGTCTGTGCTAAGCTCTCTTCTTCACTCCCCCACTAACTGGAAAGCTTCTCAGGTTTTGCCCACTTCCGTAAAATTCAAATGAAACATGTCACATGGAGGACTTCAAACAGCAGTCCTGTCTTTAATTCATTCGATTCCTTTTGGGAGAGGTGACGTCTCAATCAGTGGCCTCACTTTGGCTTTTGAAAGTCCCTGTCACTCTCCCCCTACTGATTTAAGGCCAAAGCATGGCACTATGGCATGCCAGCCAGAGCAATCCATGCTGCATAATTCAACACTGCTCTCAAACCTGTCTCATTAAGGATCCTGGCCGTGGTCCATGGCTCTGTGTATGAGGCTTTGAGTGACAGATCTGTTGCCAGCTTAGTATAAACAGGCACAGACCCAGAGTAAGCCCGAGCTTCAGCTTCGGCCCCTTCCAAACTTGGCAGAAACTATCCATGACTCCCAGCCTCGACATCAACCAGCACCGACTCCAGTCTTACTAAGTGTCCTGCACAGCACCAGCTGAACTGCAAAAATTAAATCCAGCACAGCTCCTGGTCACTGCTGGTTTACCATGCAGATGACTGGAGGTTGTAATGCAAGACTTATGTTTTCTGAGCGCCAGAAAACAATGTTAGAGTGGACTCTACTCAGGGACTGGAAATTTTTTCTCTAAATCACTTGCACAATACAATGTCAAATGCATTTGTTTTGCCACATATTATATTTGCTGTAATGAGTGCTTTTAATTTTGAAGTAAGGCAAAGTTTGAATTTTACTATGGCAAGTTTCCAAATGCCACAAAGTTAGTTGGTTCAATTAAAACTTTTTGGCTTCTTGTGAAAGGCTAGAAAACATTGCAGGGGGGCTTATTTTCCCCTTCTTGGTAGCTGTATTGCAAAGAGGACTGTAATGACGTGTTTGTTACTTACAACTTCCCACAGCCGACCATAACGAATGTCACATCAGCTCCCAGTTTAGATTTTGGCCAAACTCCTGCTCTGTTTAAAAATACACTCCAGGCAATTCCTCAGCCCAGAGCCCAACATCAGACAGAATATACTTCAGTCTGACTGCCACACCCCACAGCCAAAAAGTCTGAGGAAAATCAAAGTTTTATCTGGGTGGATGCACTGTTTGCCACATTTGATGGAAAGAGAGGAAGAAAGTTGCCTATTGCCTCCTGCATCAGTGAGATTTTCATTAAGCAAGTCGCCAGAGGTGGGAGGCATGCACTGACCTGCCAAATGAGGGGGGCAGGTGACAATTACAGCTCTGCACAAGAAGGTGTCAGTAGTAGTCGTCACTCTGGCCCACTCAGCATCCTGTTAGAACATACAAACAGATATACAGTTTAATTTAATAAGCGGGTTGCTGAGATTTGTTCTTGTGTTACATCCTGTTTGGTGGGTTGAGGCTGTAAGTGTGACTTGCTAACTGATTTTGGACAGAAGTTGTTTGAAATACAACATGCACAAACTATTTTTAACCTAACTGGAGTTAACACCTCTTGCCAGCAGCTGACCCCATATTTTCATGAATATCTAACTCGGCTTGTTCCCTTTTTAGGAACCAGATTTTGCATTTATATATACCAAAAATCTCAACAAAATAGCCTCTCAACGGCCTTTTCATCAGAAACATAGTTTTATTAACCAAACTGATTTTGAGTTTTTGTCAGGGATTCTGCAATTGTAGACGCTATTTATTTCAACATAACAAACCTTGAGGGGCCACTTTCAGAAATGAGGCATAGTTTTATCAGTCATACTGATTTCTTTCTATGAGATTGTGGTGTGCCTTTTATTTTTTTTTAAGTCACTTCTGACAATCCAGGAGGAACATTTTCCAGTAATTAGTGTAAGTAACAAAATAAACTTTAGAAGGTGGATAAATGACATTCTTAGGTCAAGATGTTCTAATGCATATCACTGACTGTTGAATTACTGCAGACAGTCGTGCTTTTACAGTTGCACAGTTCTTATGCGTCAGTTTCCTAGGTTTCTCACTAAACTTAAGCCTCTGGTGATAATTAAAACTCGCCCACCAAAGAACACCACTGTGCAACATAGAGAGCTCTTGTCTGTTGAGATGATAAAACAGCTCGATATTTTTGGATGCTGAAAATTAGGAATGAAATCACTATATTTTTACTTCTCTAGATGGACTCCCAAGTAACTTTGGGATCTTTTTTCTTTTTTAAATTTTAATACAGTAAAGGCCCACAGTAATTAGGAGTTCATATCTTCTAGCACCACTCTAACAGCCTTCAGCTCTTTGGCTTATTTTAGGGTCAGAGTTGAAAATTAAAGAAATCCCAGCTCCTTAAGATAGGATGGTTTTTTCTCTAAGTCACCATAAAGCCAACTTATTCATTTTCACTTACATTTAATATTATACAGATTTCATATGCTTTGGTTCAAATGTACTTGGCCCTACTTCCATGCATACAAAAAGGCCTTTGGTATAAAGCCAGCCGTTTGTCTGTGTGGGTTCCTCCAAACACCCTGGCTTCCTCACACAGTCCAAATACATGCAGGGTAATTGGTAACTCTAAATTGTCTGTAGGTGTGATGCAGCCCAGTTGCCAAAAAAATTGTTGTTCTTTTCGCAAACCACTGATTCATACAACTAGTACATTTATTTGTAGCATGACAAGTTTTCTTCTTTACATATCAAAGTAACAACATCAAAGTGTTTAAGAACACTTCAAGATCAAGCATTTTACCCAACAAAACCAGGTAATTTTAGCAATATGGGACACTTCTGCTCATGTTTGTGGACCACAAAACCACATATTTGAAGCCAAAACATGATATTTTTTCTAACCTTAGAAAAGTGGTTCTTGTGCCAAACCCTAACCACAACCAAACCACAGCATTCTCCCAGAATAAGATTGCAGCTCGGTCATCAAAAGTGTTCACATTGTATGTGTATTTGTTTTGTAGAAAAAGTACAAAGCCAACATTCATTTTCCTGATTAGGCTGATGAATGCGAGCATGAATTGTTGATTGCTTCTGTGTCACTGCCCTGTGATGAACTGGCAACCTGTCTAGAGTGAACTCGTTTCTTGCCAATATCAGCTGGAATTGGCTCCAGTGCCACACAACCCAACAAAGGATGAGTAGTTATAGATAATGGATGGATAGCTGGTTGAATGGATGGATGCATGGCTTGTTTGTGCTTGGCACGGATGCCTTTGTGAAAGAAGGTCCCGTGTGTGAGGCAAACTAGGCTGACTTTAGGTCTTTCTCTATGAAGTTTGCACGTTCTCCCCCTGCCTGCCTCATGGGTTTCCTCTGGGTTCTCAGATTCAGCTTAGGTGAACTTGAAACTCTATGTTGCCTGTAGCTGTGAATACGCGTGTGAATGTGTTTGTCTGTCAATATGTGTAAGCCCTATGATACGCTGGCAAAATGTCAAGGCTGTGAACCTGTCTGTCACCCGAGCATGCCTGTTAGGCTGTAGCCTTCTGTGACCCTGCAAAAAGAAAGTACATGACTTCCTCCTCACGCTTATCATTTCTGTAATGCAAATGACAATCCTTAATATTGACTGTTGTGATTATCCCTTATGTCATATATGTATGTTTTTTATCTGGTTTTTAAAGGTAGGGCTGCAACTAAAAGCGTATTTTTTATGATTTAATCTGGCAATTGTTTGCTTGATGTATATATAAAAAAATGTTAGTCATAGTTTCCCACTATCTAATGTGTCTTCTTGAAATTGCTTGTTTTGTTGAACCAGTCGCGTAAATTTCAACCATTTAACTTAACTTTCACAAAAGACTAAGAAAGAAAACATTTGCAACTGAAAGTAAACAATTAATTTTCTGTTGATTGACTGATTGATAAGTAACAAACAATACTTAGAAGTAATCCTCCTCTGTGATGGCATCTTTAATTTACTCTTCTTGTCCACCCAAATGTCCAAAACCAGAATATAGTCAATTCACTGCCCTATAAACCAGAGAGTAAACAAACATTCTCTTTTAAAAAGCTGCAACTGGTTCTTAGCAAATTGTTTGACAAAGGACAAAAACGACAGATGTGATAATGAAAACTGTGAGCTTTTTTTTGTGAATTGAGTGATTGCTTATCAAGTTATGGTTTTAGCTTTTCTATGAAGAATATTGGGAAATAAAGACAAGTCAAATGGCAATGTCCTAACTTATTGAATTCAGTATGTAGTGTTTTGCAGTCTGTAATCCTGTTATCTGACTTTTTGTCATTCGGTAATTAAAAATAAATTCTTTACCAAACAATCAATTCATCACAGATAAATACATCTTTATAAATATATACTGAGTACAAGCTTTATACTTGAGGATTCATGGAGCTGTCTCTCAGCTGTGGATAAGGAAGACAGTCAGGCGGAACAGACAGTGCCTTCACAGGAGACGGCCTGTTTTCCCACTGAGGAAGCTGTTATCTCTGTGTCGCGCCTCATCAATCCCCGAGTGAGCTGTTACTGTACTCTACCTGCCATATGGCCGTCACGGGAGAACCCAGCCGGACATTCTTCCACTCAATGCGTTCAGCCAGACACTTTGAAAGCTGTTGGGTGCCTCCCTGTGGAGAGACAGATATTATACTTAAAGGTGGGCTGGAAACCTTTGGATGCCCCTTTGATAAGCATCCTACCCCGTGGGCAGAATGCTTATCAAAGGGTTATTTGCTTAAATTACAAAAACGACGCAGATGTGTAGATAACTCAGTTATAATTGCCAACATTTTAATATATGTTTCTCTTAGACATCAGCCAACATGCCAATTCAATAAAACATTTTGCTCAGAAATTGGAAATTAAATTTGAGAACCTTATTAGCAACATCTCTTTTTGGATAAATGTTTCTTTTTTCTGCACTAGCCACAGAATTGGCTGTGAAGCACTTTTCTATTGAATACTGAACTGTTAGCCTTGACTGTGTCACGATATACTACTGATAAAATCAAGCATATGCAGTTCCCATTTACTGTATGAGTAAATGGGAACTGGTGTTGTCATACTTGCAGTGCTTCTAATATTATTTTTCATTACCTTTTTTCTTCCAAATGTATTTATTGTTTTCTTGCATTATTCAATAACAACATCTATATATATACAGACACACAATTGCATCAACTTAAATTATGATATAAATTCACAAAATACAGAACAAAACACACACACATAATTAAAAAAAATTCCCCTCTACAGTTTACAAATATTCTCAAGTGAATCTTAAGTTCCCTTCCGTCGTGACAGTCATATAAGGTTCCCAAAGCTTATTAATGTCTTTTTGTTTGCCCTTTGCAATGTATGTTAGTCTTTCTAATCCTATACAGCTAGATAGTTCCTTTAACCACATACTTAATGAAGGAGCATCCATACTCTCC
>JAPZDV010000011.1:6520358-6592907 GCA_029814665.1 Acanthurus lineatus | reverse complement strand
TAAACATTTTATAACATCCCTCCAAAAGTTTTGTATCTTTGAACATTCCCATAAGCAATGGAATAGAGTACCCTTCTCATCCAAACATTTAGAACAAATATCTGGAATATTGGCTGACATATGATGAAGTATGACAGGAGTTATACATACATAACCACTTATACTGAAGTAGTTGGAATCTTGTATTTATTGTTTGTTTTTGCGCTTTTAAGCAAGCTTCATACCAGTCTATCTCCTCAGTGTCTTCTTGTATGTCAATTTTCCACACGTTTAGTTTATCTAGTGATGATTCATTACTATGTGCAGCTAATAGGCTGTAATATTTAGATACACAGCCTTTCGTTCCTATGTCAGCTATTGTTCTTTCCTCCAGTTGTGATAAAGGTGGTGGATACATTATCCATTTATTTTTTGATGACATGTAACTTTTTAGTTGTGGATACTTGAAAAAGTGTGTTTTTAGGAATTTGATATCTTTGACACAACTGACTAAAAGAAAGTAAAACTCTATCCATTATTTTCTGTACACCTTTTGTGTGCCGCAACCTAAATCCTCCGTCTTTTTTGGGAGGTGGAAATTCTTTATTGCCCCAAATGGGACTGAACTGAGATAATATAGGCATACCACCTAAATGGGTATATGCCAGACTAAGATGGTATTTTTGAGGAAAGGGTTTCTTGCACATCTTTTTAATGTTGTAAGGTCTGAAGAGTACATATATGAACTTAATGGCAGTGGAGCGGATTCATGTTCAATTTACACCCAAGCAGGAGGCGCTGTACTACAGAAATAGTAGGATGCTGAGGTTAGTTGGGCAGCCATATAGTACCATCTGAGGTTGAGAACTTGAAGCCCTCCCCTCTCACAAGGCAAATACAGTAGTTTAAGATGAAGTCTGGCTCTCCTATCATTCCAAATGAATTGGCTAAATAATTTGCTAAGTTTATCGTAAAACATGTTTGGTAATGGCAGTGGGAGTGTTTGAAAATATTAAAAAAATTGTGGTAAAACAGTCATTTTAATTAGATTTATTCGCCCAATCATAGATATGGGCAAAGTAGACCGGCGATTCAGTGCTTCAGTTATTTTTTCTAACAGGGGATTGTAGTTTGCCAAGATTATTTAATTTAATTCAGGAGTTATTTTAACACCTAAATATCTAAATCCTTCAGTTGTCATCATAAATGGGGTATTTTTGTTTAATTGAATAATGGGAAACTTGCTGCTGATGAAAAAAATACAGGAAAGGTGCTAATAAACAAGTATGTTACTAGGAAAGTTTTGTTTATTTTCTCTAAGGCCATATGTGTCCTTTTTTGGCCTTAGGCCTTTTCACACTCCACCACTGTGAGAATAGACAAGGTTCAGAAGCAATAGTTCAAAAAATAAAACAGTGTGAAACCAAAACTATTGAGTGGTGTGAGCACACAGAAAGTTAAAAAAAATACAATACAAGGCCACAAGGCTTGGCTCAGATGTGCAGATAGTGTTGGGGAGCTGGATTTAAAGTTTCATTGAATCGAGAAGACACGCTATCTACAGCTATAGAAAGGACACTTAAGTCGACAATATGCATTCTGAAGAAGGACAGCAACTGCATACCTTTATCTTGAACTCTTGCGCAGCACCTGGAGTGCATTCCAGCAGCTGTATGAGCCCTCCAGCTGCCGTAGCATACATGAGGAAGTACAGGAAGGACATCTGGGAAGGCTCAATGGCAAAGACAGACCTGCTACACACTCCCATCATTTCTTTTAGTCCTGGCAGAGAGGAATGATGGAATACATACTTAAGCTCTCACATATTTTTCTTTGTTTTGCAATGACATTGTTTGTATACCATTACACAGCAGGACAGAATATAGGAAACATGGCAACACTTAAAAGGATAATGATTATTGATGTAAATCTGTAGTTTATAGTCAGTTAGTTTGAGACTTCAAAGTACTTTTTGAATTGTCATAAAATAGGCAAAATAACAAAACAATTGCTTTCATATTTTATGAACTGACAACAACACTAAAATTTCTCAACTAAAAGATCCATTGAATGGGCTGTCATTAAATTTGGTTCGAATTTTCAAGATCCCCTAAGAATGCATGCTCAATAATTTATTGATTTCTTAGCCTGGCCTGACACCATCATTAGGCAAGATTTTCCTTGTATTTAAGAGTTAAGAAATTTGAGAAATCAATGACTTTCTTATCAACCTCAACTGCACTTGTACTGCTAAAGGCTAAATATTGTAGCAAATGTTAGCATGTTAACACTCTAAGTTAAGATAATGAACAATATTACACCTGCTGGACTGTGAACATTTAAGCCAAGTAGCAACTAGTACTCTGTGAACTATTACTATTTTACAATTGCTACACTGTGATTGCTAAGGATCACAGAATATCTTGATTTTTTGGTCTTGAATAATGAGCATCACATCATAAAAGAGCTGCTAATATAGCTGTTCATTCATAGTGTTATTGTAAAAATCTGTAAATTAACTGTCAAAAAGCATCTAATTTGCAGACATCTATTTTTACTGCAATCACATTTTCTTTATTTTTTGTGAAACAGCATCAAATATTTATATCCCCCAAAACAACACAGTATTGTGCAAACTTGTGAAATATTCATAAATTTCACTCTGTATTATTCTTGTAGGCTTGCCTCAACAAGAGTTTTCCCTTTTTTTAACGAGACTCAACATGACTTTTAAACTAATTTATCTCAGCTAAAAACATTTTATAGCTGCACGATATTTCTTTGAGCCTACAAAACACCACCTTAATGAATAAAGGTTGTGGTCACAGAGAAGTGGGCAGTGGGTACAATACAGGACTCTGACAAAAAAATAATATTTATGCGCATGTAGAAGAATCTAATGGATTCTATTTCATTACTAATTCACAAAACTGCTGTGACAGTGGGCTCCTTTAAATCACTAACTTGGTACAAGATCAACATGGAGCATAACATGCTAACTGAGGAAGACAGATAAGGTGATGACTAAAACTGCTCTTAGCCCTGACCTGCAGTCCATGCGTGTTGCTCGATGAATGAGTGCAGGGTCATGCTGTCCAGTTCCACAGCATTTGGAGTCCTTGAGGGATCCTCGACACACACTGTGGCACACAATCTGTCAATCTGAATGAAAAAATTCAGTCACCACAACACACCCACTCATGAAGATTTACCACTGTGAACTAAAAGCATCCCACTGATACAAGTTAAAAATAAAATAAATAAAAAATTGTTGAAGTCTGCCAAATATGATTCAACTCGAGCATTTTCCCCCACATTTCCTATTTCTCACTGTTACTCTAACCATTTACTCTGGCCAGGGAATTTATTTTTGTTACATTATAAATGTACTCCTGTCCTCTCCAAGAGCAAACTGCATTGTAAATGTGAAATAGCATTATCAGATTCATTTGAAACTTCTTATTGATTCCCAGTATGATAAAGATATTGGCCAGTAAAGCTGATTATAATATGGTTGTCTAAAACTAACCACTAACTTTTTTGTTTATTTTTTTTTACTTTTGGAACAAATTTAAATTCAACAAGACATCATTTAATCTCCTCCTCAACACTCAGAGTATCAAATGTTTCCAGAGAGAATCGTGATTATTTAGCTGATTTCTCTCAGCTCTGACTGAACTTCAGTGACTTAAGAAACAGAATATTGTTGTGTTGGTCTGTTGACTCACCCTCCACAGGAACTGGGTGAAGTCCATTAGCACCACTGGGGATAGAGCAGGAATACTGCTTGTGTAGGTGCAAGGTTTGGCATCTGGCCCACCTGTGTGGTGTACCTTCTTGCCAGAAGTGAATTGTGGGTAAGTCTCTAAGCCCAGTTCTTTTATGAGCTCCAAGACATGTGTCTGGGTGCTGTAAGAAAAAAGAAGCAATTTTTATGATGTGTACTAATACAGTGTTACAGGATTTACAGGATGGTTATCACACATTTAGTCTAAACATAAGCATAAACACTTTTTTGAGAAGTGGGCTCAACACTGCCTGGGTGAGTCCTTAAATAACAAGAAAATTTTTTCTGTAACATTTGTAAAATACAGTCATGAAGCACCCAGGAGATGTTCTCTTTCCTTAAAATCAAACTGTTATTGAAATGTTCTTGAACAATGCACTTCACAAGTTCTGAGCAGTTTTGTTGTCAGCACTTAACCACCTGCTAGACAGCTCCTGGATACACCCATATGAGGGTTTGATCATAGCAGTAAGTGCTAAGAAGTCGTCTGAATCTCGACTGAGCTTTTCTCATAAAGACCCTTCCATTTGGGGCATTTGGGGTTTTTAAAGTTTTTTTTTACACTTAACCAAATGATGTAAGCATAAAGCCATGCAAGTGTGTGATTTTTAAGCACTAAGCAAAATAAGAGATATGGTAGTCAGGATGAGTTACACAGCATTGATGTTGCGTCCAGTGCTACATATAAGACACATATCACGCAATCCTTCTAAACAACAGGTTCAGTCCAGGTAAGTCAGGCTTAACCTGTGTCGGACTTGGGTCCTATATGCCCAGGCATCATGTGCATATTTGCAACAATTACCTCATTTAACTGATGTAGTCGCAATTTTTTACAGCCAGGTGCCAGGCAGCTTCACACCAGGTAAGACCCAGGTAAGCCATGCCTAGCTGTCATGTGATCTTAGAGCTAATTTCTTTAAATGGTGACCTAACAATGTTTAATAGAAAATTAGCACAAAAAAAATTTAGCAAGCTGGATGTGAGGATTCTTAAAATAACATCTGTAGGCCAACAGATGTGAACCTCTGACAGACACCAATGTTACGGCCCTGAGCCGTAAGGCTCTAAACCTCTCCTCCCGCTGTGTGTGTGTGTGTGTATGTGTGTGGGTATATGTTTGTGTGTCTAATGGGTCTCTGAGTTGCAACCGGTTGCATCGGTCAGGACTATGGAGGGCGTGTCCTCCTGGCCCCGGAGGGATCCCGGCGGCTGAGGATTGATGCAGCTGGTCTGTGCAGGGTTCCGCCAATCCGGAAGTGACCGCTGTGATGAAAGGCCGGAGTGGGCTGCCGATGGCGGCAGACACCTCAAGTATTGTGACATACGAAATTGTGAGATCAGTGAATGATTGGTGAATTTAACTCTTGTGTGCACACCAGATTTGGGCCAAGGGTAAGCTTTAAATACTGATTTTCGTTAACTGCATTGATTTTAGGTTTTGTCTTTGTTTAGCTCCATTAGGCTTAGGGGGGCTGGTCACTTGTATTTTTGTTTGTACCGTTTTGTCCAGCATTGTTAGTTAGGTTTTGTTTTGGAGATATTTGAGTTATTATGAAGTCATTTTGTTTTACGGAGTCCTCTTTTTGTAACATTTGTTTCATTGATTTGACCGCACCTTGCGGTCAGATCAATTTAAATATATTTAATGAGAATTCAATATAAAGTTTGATCCATGAACAGAAATAATGGATTGCCTGAATAGCTTTTTAACAGGACACTACGTAATAATTAAAGCAATTGGAGAGTGTGCACAAACTGATATACGAGTTGATTTATTCATCGAATCAGAATTAGATCATTCTGTCACTTCCAACACAAACTGGCAGCTGCTGAAAACTACCCAAGTTTTTCGCTTTTGTCCACTGCTGCTTCTGTCTGCACTTGTCTGCTTTCAACCTCACCATGGTGAGGTGCAATAATTGCGCAACAATTGAATAGGCTTTATTAAAAAGGTCAGTGAGTGGGTGGCTAGATTAGGTAGTCATCAAGCGAGTTAGTACTGGCACATCTGCACCTTCACCCAGAGGGCATGTCAGTAAAATAGTGGTCGAGGAAGTGTGTAAACTTTTTTTCTTTTGCATTTGCAGTGCCTGGGATGACCTTTTAACTGAGCTCTGAGACCTTAGGTGTGGTGAGACCTTTTATCCTGGCAGCAGTGTTAAGGCACTTTTGACCTGGTTTGTTTGACAGAGAGCAGGGTGAAGAAACAACTCAAACAGGATCTCTATCATCTTTTACAAGACTTTTTTGACTTCTAATCTACCTTGGGCTCACAGGGAGAAAATAACATAAAAATGATAAATTATCGATAGCTATCGTTCTATCTTAAATAGATCTATCCTAGATAGATAGATTGATGGAAGCCTTTCACGCAAAGGCAGGTAACATCATATTAATGTTATTTATTTTTGCTATGAATAATTATTTCATTAACTCAGTCTATGATTATTTGAAATCTTTTTGATCATTTAAGTCATTTTTTTTAATCAAGTGTTAGTTCACCACCTAAATTTCCTTTAGCATGTGGAATCCAGCTGTACCTGCATATCCAGTCTGAAGCAACATGCTTTTGGAAGGTTTCATTCAAGAACGTCTTGCTTTCAGGTAAAAATATTAATCACTGTACCGCTGGGCTGCCCGTCAATAAGTAAGTTTTATAATTATATAGGGAATATGAAGATCATTCATCTAACTGAAATCTAATTGTTCTGCCTGTTTTGACATTGAAAGTCCTAATGTTCTCCTTCAAGGTTCTCCGCACCATTTCCTGCAACTGTATAATAAAAAAGGTGAAACATTGAAATGCCTCTTAGTAGCATTCTGACAGCTGCCTCCAGTTTAACTGATTTTATGTTTGTCTCATTTTCAGTGCAACTTTGATGCCTTTTAATTGCTTCTAAATGGTTTTTAGTATGATAAACAATACACTCCTTGTACTCACAGTAGAATCACTTAGAGTAAGTCTCAAATGTTACTTAGCATCATTTCTCTTGATTTTTTTCCTCTTTGTTATTATTGTAGCTTTTGAACAGCATTACCTTCCCACCCATTGCCCGCCAAAGTCCCAGCGATCAACACCACTGGCTGCTGGTATTTCAGTGGTCAGCGTCCGACCTCCCACCCGATCTGCAAGGCACACCAGACATGATTTAGTCAGAGCAAATAACAATTCCTCTTTTCAACAATTTCCAAACATTAAGTATCTAGTATGAAGTGATTCACCACTTCAGGTTAACAATTGCTTTTAATTATGATACACTACAACAAACCTTTTCCTTCAGCTATCAGTACTCTCAAATTGGCGTTCCTTTTTCTGAGCAAATGAGCTGCACTCAGTCCAGATAGTCCAGCGCCAACAATAATTACGTCCCAAATTTCGGCAGTCATTGTCAAGCTCAAGTGACAACTCAGCGTGTGCTGGTAAACAGTGGAGTTAGAGACAGAGATCCAACTTGTACGTCCTTTTCTTCTCTGTTTTAATTAGACTATCATGCGAAGCCTCGGCTGCTTTCATAATAGTGCACTTTGGAACTGTGAACAACTGAGCTTGTGACCTAGTTGGCAGAGAGTTGGGTGTGTACATTCCAGCAATGAAAGGCAGATGAGGGCTTCTGAAATTTCAACATCGAGACACTGTCAGATGTAAAATCTTGTAACACTGTATTAAAAAAAACATGCAAATGTTCAAAATATTAAATTAAAAACACAAATTAAATAATATATTAGTCAGTCATTCAGTTATTACATTATTTTGTAGTGACAAGAAACTGGTTTGCCATACCAATTTGAGGGGATTTTAAGGAAGTGTGTTCACATTTTGAGTTATTATGCTGTCACTGCTGTGAATAACTTTTAATATGATTTGATCTGTACTCAGTCCAAATAGTCTGGGCCTAAAATTACTTATGACCCAAATTTCTACAGTCACAGTCAAGCTTAGGTGACAACTCATCAAGTGCTAGTGAACAGTGGACTCAGAGACAGATATCCTACTTGTATGCCCTTTTCTACTCCATATCAGTGAGGTTATCAAGAAAAGCCTGGGCTGCTTTCCTCTTAGTGCACTTTGAAACTGTGAACAACTAAGCTTGTGATCTGCTTCCAGCAATGAAAGCCAGGAGAAGGCTTCTGAAATCTGAACACAAAGACACTGTCAGATGTAGAGTCTTTTAAAACTGTGAAAAAGTTATCAAAAAAGTTCTCATGTAGTCACTGGTGTGAATTTATTCAAATATTATTTAATATGTACTAAATACTATTCCTGATCACATGACCTTTTTTACAACCTCAGCTTTAAGATACGCCTGAAGAAAACAAGATGTGCCCAATAACCAAATTATTAACTGCCATAAAAAAAGTTTTTTTCTCATAGCTTTTTTAGTAAAACTCTCACTGGGACATTCTTTATTATTACCCATTGAGGGAAATAAAAACAATACACTAAGACTTGGGACATTTCTAGCATGTCAGTGTTGTATTCATATTTAGCTATTACCAGTATGGAACAAAACAGCACTAAACAAAATTTTTAAAAAAAGAAGATAATCCAAGCACAAAAAATATATTGAGAATGAAACTGAGAAAGAAACAAAACCAAAACACTCACCCAGTGGAAAATTATCAGCAAGTATTTTCTGACTTCAACCAGAACGGTGAATATATATCCAGAACTACCAGGAGCCTGCAGAGAAAAGTGTGGAAGAGAAGAGAAGAAGAGTCTGCAAATCATCTTTTTCGATCGTGTCCCAAGTTGATAGACTTCAGGACTTAATTTTTTTCTCTTTTGTAAGTAATGCCCTACAGATATTTCCTGCAAATACTGTTTACTGTCCATTCTAGTACTGTGAGTTCACCTTTAGGATTTTTATAGCAAGACATTCATACTTGGAGTCCCACTTCACTCAAAAATGTGAGGTGTTTTTTGTTTTGTTTTGTTTTTAGTTTTTGCCCATGTTCCATTAAAATTAAAACCAAGACTATGCTGGCCTCTATTTGCACAAAGTTCGAAGCGTGATTCTCTACTTTATGCCAAGGTAGAGCATCACGCTTCCATGCTATCCTATAATGGTTTGGCAAGTATATTATGAACTTTGAAAAATAGGAGTACATAGACAAAGTGTCATTATACCACAACACTGACATTCAGATTTTTGTTTCATTCTGTTTGTTTCATGGCCTCAGGACATGACATTATTTCTAATTAGCTCAAACATTTCAGTTTTATGCTTTTTTTCACCCCATTTCATACACTTTCTTTTATCTGCCCGTCTGTCGTCTATGAAAGGAGCACCCTCACTGAGATAATATCTCAACTGTAACCAGAATAAAATTTATTAATGGCATTGCAAATCATCATTTGTTTTGTCAGTAGATTGTTTTGCAAAAAAAAAGCACCTGTGTGGGACACCGAAGCAGCGCTGTGTGTGCCAAACAAACTGTCAAATGTAATGTCCATCAGGGGCACAGCAGAGTACTCTGCAAATTCTGTGGTCAGTGCGATGATACAAGACCTATCATATTGAGTATCATTTGGTTGTTTGTTACAAAACAAAAGGGACATTCAGATCAATGGTGAGTTTTTGTGATGAAAAGGGTAATGAGATGTTATACCCTCTCACAGTTACACAAAAAGTTTGCCAACAAGGAAGATTTATGTTTATATATTTCTCCAAACAGTGAAACTCCCTGCTGTATTCACTTGGATTGCCTGTTTTCTTGTCTCTGTTGATTTTTCTCCACTAAAGCTGTTTTCTGGCTGAGGAAACATTACTAACAGAAAACCAAACTTGGCACATTAGTGTGTATGGTGTCCAACTATTAAGGCAAGGCCAAAAACTCATGTTGCGCAATGG
Organism: Acanthurus lineatus; assembly: GCA_029814665.1. Classification (NCBI taxonomy): domain Eukaryota; kingdom Metazoa; phylum Chordata; class Actinopteri; order Acanthuriformes; family Acanthuridae; genus Acanthurus; species Acanthurus lineatus. The sequence goes on along the minus strand of JAPZDV010000011.1, from coordinate 6,583,286 downwards.
TTACACAGAGTATCAGTTTCATTTTAATGGTAACAGCAATGATAACTGTGTGCTCTTTTGTGTTTTATTTACAATTTGCTCTTGCAAATGCTCATTTACTGATAAAAATTAACAGTTGTGCCGGAGGATGTGTTCCAATGAAATGGTCTATTTCAGATTTGATTCCAAGTTGCTAAAATACCTCGAGCAAACAACTCTTTATTTGTGCTATCCAGCAAACGTGGAGCAATATTTAGTATTCATTTGCAGTCAAGGCTTTGTTCACCTGATGAATGTAAATTAAATATTCACTTTCATTTTATCTCACTGGCTCCTAGCTCCCTTCCTTAATGGATGTCCACTGGAAGCAATATGTGCAGAGGGCCTGTTCCATAACATAATTGCTGCATAATGAATACAACATAGCTGTCTGTTTTGTTGTACTGATGCCTTCTCTGTGCAGTTATTGTAAAGGGGAGTCTGATCTTAACCGTGTCTGACTTTGTCAATCAAAGGAAAACTGAGGATTGCCAGCCTCCTGTTTTTAAAGCTCTTAAACATAATGTCCTCCTGAAGAATCCACCTTATTCCCTGTCTTGTAACCAGTTATTTTTATAAAATCAGCTGCTGAAATGTTTCAAAGTTTGTGTGTGTTGGGAAAGGAGAGGGTCAGAGAGTTTTAAAATGTATCAGACTCTGGCCTTGGCAACACTAGTAGCTTGTAGTTAAAAATAAAAATAATTCTTGTGACAATTGCCCAAAACCTTGTAAAAACAAAATTAAAGTGAATTTGTATAATTTGAATGAAGTGTTCAGTATTTTTTGAAACTAGAAATAAAGGTCTTCATCCACAATGACTAATCCACATTTTGCATGTTTCCGCTGAAGGACACCCTACTGTTTCTGATTTATTAAAGCTGTTCCCTGTAGCTTTGGCACAGAGATAAGCTTTGTAGTTTTTTCGCATATCCTGATAATGTATACAAACCCTACTGGCTTGTGCTTTTGGCTGAAAAACCGGTCTCTTGTCACTAGAGACCTCATGTTCTCTCTTTGTCTTCCATTTTATTTGAAACCACAGACATCTGACAAATTAGAGGTGCTAAAGTGGTGTGTTGGGTATTGTGTATGCAACAAATAGGAGGGAGTGTACAGGAGCTATGTGTGTTTACTTGCACAGGTGGGAGGTGATGATTTTCTCTTTATTGTCAAGTTTCATTTTTGGGGGTTAGTTGTCTTTTTTTGGTTTATTTTTATCTAAATAAATGAAAAGTTTACTTCATGGCAGATGGAGACAAGCACACAGAGAAGGAAGGACAAATTATGAGCTATAAACAATGCAGCATTGTATTGCAGATGTTTTGGTTTCAGTACAGCTCAGTTGTCAACAAATTAGCACCCTGAGTGTCCAACCACTTCATCATCAGAAACTCCACCAAATTGTTTTGTCACTGTACCAGTTTCACTTGTTTACTAGTGGATTTGTTTGTAGTTATCAGGGCTCGGATTTCCTCCAGCACATTTCAATTACTTTCATTTAATTTGATTAAGATCTCAGTTTACTTCATGTTGTTTCTTTTGATTATGATTGGTTCTTGTAATTACAAATCATTTAACAGTGTTAAAGACAAGAAATAAAAACTGAACACTGCCATGGAAACCCCCTGGTTAAACTGGTAAAACGGGCGGAGCAGCTATCCAATGAGAGGACTTTATGTTTGGGGGGGGGTGAAGGAGGAGCTTCCTCCAAAGCAACAGCACCAGGCAGCACATTACTGCCTGATCAACTTGGTTCCACTGCCAAACATTTGGATGCAGCATCTGCAGGTAATATCAAAATAAACTTGTTCTACATGCCTGCTTTTGTCAATTTTAATTGACATTTGAACAAAAAATAATTTCATATGCAAATATACTTTTTATGTTTGTCTGTTTGAGATAATTTCAGTCATTTTGATCACTTGCTCTTAATGGTTTTAAAAAGGCTCACTATGTCCAGACAAAGCTGCAGTTGTTTGTGGTCGGATCCCTGGTTGCCTGTCTTCTTGTTATGCACCACGACACTCCTGAGCACAGGTAAGAATACAGAACCAAGACAAATAAACATGCAGGTGGAGCAACTTGTTTCTACTGCTCTGTATTTTTATTACATGGCATAACTAAAGAATATTTTTAGAATTGACCCCTTGAGACCTTCAAGTCTCTTCTCTGTGGAACACTGATGAGCTGATGGCCTCAGTGGTGCACACAGCTTCCCCATGTGTTACCATAGCACCTGCTGTCTATCCAATCAGGTTTTGAGATGGTGCCCCCCTCGACAACTGTGCACTCCCTAGTGTACAGAAGACCTGACCTCGTGTTTTTGTTTGTTTTTTTGCTCCATAAACTGATCTGCAGTTCTTAAAAACATATCTAGTTTGAAAAGGGTAGACTGTATTTTAAAATCTTCTTTTATGTAATAAAGGTATAGAACACAGCTAATTACACAAATTGGTTCTGATCTTACATTTTTATACTTTTCCGCACTTGCAATCTGACTAAACACTTGAATCCCTCAGCCACATAATTGATTGCAATTCCTCAGGGCCACATCCTCTTGAAAATACATTATGAGTCTAATTCTAGCTTTCTCATTATGTGTGCACTTCAACTTACTTTTTTAAAATATGAGGATAACAAAAGAAGCCATAATAGAAAATGTTTCTTTGTCTCAAGACTTCTTATGTCTTTCCATAGTCTAAACACAACAATAGAAAGTTGAGTTAATTTTGTTCTTTCCTTGTGGAGCTACTTTGAGATGTTTTCAAACTAACAAAGATAGTTTCTGAGAATAAACTCTAGTATATTGTTAATAGATTTTGAAAGAACCAGTAAAACAGCTGTTTGGGATTTCTTTTGCCAAGAGGCATATATATACCATGTGTTAGGCTGCAGCTAACCCTTACTCAAAATAAACCCTAATTCTGAGGCTAGCAAGCCTTTAACCCCCCCTGTGCCTCTCTAAGTGTGTGGCATTAGAAATGAAAATGTGACCCGAACTTTTCTGAGAAGATATAACTTTCATTGGGTGCGAAGTTTAACTCACTGTCAGGTCACCGTTGCTGCTCACTCGTACTTTGCCATCTCTTTCAACCCCCCTCAGGAGCCTGGTCAGCCTGCTCTTTGATGTCGATGTGCAGCTTAAAAGTTGTCTTTAAACAGTTCTTGGTGTTGGTTGTGAGAGACAAACTCCATTTTCTCAGACTTTTTCCATTCAAACACATTTCACTTTCATTTTCTTCCTCAAAACGTGTCCAAATCTCACTTAAACCTATGTTAAGAAACAACTAATTAGTGCCTTTTTTTAATTTTGAGACTTGTCTTAATTTTTTCACAGGATTGAAATGTATACAAGGGATGCAGGTGACATCTGGGTACCCGCAGACCATCCAAAAGGCAGAGGGAGAGAGAGTGACTTTAGGCTGCAGTTACACACCAAGCCCGTCTGACACCGGCGAACTAGACATCGAATGGTCTGTGGTCAGTCCAGACACCACACAGAAGGATCAAATGGTAAGAAACAGGATGTTACAAACAGAATGCTATCATCTGTAAACCCACCGTGTTTACCAACAGCAGTTACACAAAGTGTTTCCAAGCCCATGTAGTAATATCCTTTATAAAATCATGTGTTTCACAGTGGTGAACCTCGCCTAACTCTTGCCTGAAGACAGCTGAGCCTGTCAGAGATGCCTCTTTCATTCCCAATCATGATAATATCACCTACTAAAAATTTTTTTTTTGAAAAAAAAAAATCAAAATACTTAAAATTTCCCAGTGTTTTGTTGCTCCTGTCCCACCTTGTTTTATGAGCTGGCATTAAATTTATATTATATGTATATATATTAGCAATTCATGACATTTTTTTTAAAATTGAAGTTGTATGGGTATGTAGGGTTTTGGAGATTACAATGCAAAATATTTTTTTTATTTCAGCTTATTCATTCTCTTTTTTGAGTGTTGTGTGTAGTTGGAATTTTGAAAAGGAAGAAAAAGGCACATTTATTAATTTTTGGAAATGTTATTTATCATGCTCATCAGCTAACCTGCAGTGCACTGACTGAAATCACTCTAGGTTATGCAATAAATTAATTCAAATTATTCAATTAGAGGGGCATCAACTCAGTGTTGCCTTCTTCTTGGGAAGCCAAAATTATGGACCCGTTAAATGAAAGAGCTTTACTTTAACATCTCCACCACCTCTCAGCCAATTAAAATTCTTTACACAATCAGGGTAACACAAAGGTTAGACACCACTGTAAATCTGTCGTCTCATGACACATGCCATAATGACACCAACAGCCACTATGAAACATCTAGTCCATTCAGATTTCACACCTGGATTTTGAAATTCTCACCCTCATGCTGTGAGCTTAATCCCTTACAAGTCTATATCAGAATTCAGTACAGCAGACTGCTGTGTGGATGAACTCTTACCACCTTTTTAATTTCACAGGAATTAGTTGTTTATCCTATTTGCCTTTTAAATTAAAAGAGTCATTAGTGTTGGAGACTTGAAAGGGTGTTTTTTATCCTCATTCTTGCCCTTAGGCAGCAGACATTTTATCACAGTCAATGCAAGAATTGACCAGGACCTGTATCTACTGCTTCAGACCAATGACTAGTACAAACTAATGATTCAAGTGCAAATCCAATGCTTTGAAACACATAAACAGAATAGTCCTTACTAGCTCTTTATTCTAAACACATTTAAATATTTATCCTGTGCAAGTAAGATCTGCCTTAAGACTTTTTTTTTTTTTTTCCCACGTGGACGGGAAGACTAACTTTTTTTGATGGGATAAAAAAGCTTAAAGCACATATTTGGTTTTCAATTTAAAAGTGTCATCCAGAGTAATTTGTTCACTCTTAAGAATCTTTGTGTGGTGTTTCTTTTTTCTACCAGCTCCTTTCCTATACGGGTGGAAAAATATATGTCCATAGTGACAACGCTCTTGCAAAAGAGCTCAGCTTTGCTGCTGGTGACCCCTCAATGGGTGACGCTTCACTCTCCATCTCTCTGCTGTCACCTGCTCAAAGTGCTACCTACCAGTGTAAGGTGAAGAAATCACCCGGAGTGGACATGCTCAAGGTGTCGCTTGTGGTAATGGGTAAGACTTGGCATTCAATTACATCCTGGGGTTAACACATGTCACCTGTCTACATTATTCATGACCATCACCCCTGCCAAATGTGGGTCCTGTTTAGTTTTAAGGAAAAGCAGATGCACATATTCATTTTTAATATTGTATTTTTGCAATTTTCCACCAAACACATTTCTATATACTTGCTTTTAGACATTCATTTTTAAATTGGGCCATAATGTGTATCCATCCAGGATGGAAAAAATTATCTTCCTGTCTTTCTAGTAATAACGTTGCTCTATTTGTAGGATATGGCAGAAAATGAATATAATAGTCATAAGTATATTTTTATTAGTGCACAATGATTTGAAAATAAGAATGGCTGTGTATTCATTACCTCAAAATAACCCTTTAGATTAACAGAGGGAGCAGGTCCTCTTCCACAGAGTCCAAAATGTTGCACCACATTGTTTCTACAGTAGTCCAGACACTGGGTCTGAGGAGAGCCTTTGTTTTTTGGGAGGAGCTTTGCAGCCACTAGAGCTTCACCTGCATGCTTTAAAGGGGAAGGAGAGCAGAGGGACCTTTCAGACTATTACCACATTACTTCAATAAATCAATGCTCTTTATCCATAAGTGAGAAAGATGGAAAGATTAGCTTTTGTCAAGGTTAACAAATAAAAGGTACCCAAAAGCTAAAACACCAGCTTGAGGAATAAAAAGCAAAAAGCAGGTTTTTATTGAAGAAGTTGATAAGTTAAAAAAACCAAGGGAGTAAGAAAAATAAGTACTTAAACTGAGAAGAAAGTACAAAATTGAGTAAACTAACAGGATTGGCACAAAAAAGCAGCCACAGGACCGAGGAGTGGAAACAGATAAACTGGCAACCAAGGAGGGAAAGACAAAGTACTTAAACGCTCAAAACAGGGGAGACAATGAGAAACAGGTGAAACAAATTAGGGTGGGGCAAGCAATCACACAGCAGGGAAACTTGATAGGGATCAAAACAGCACAAGACAATAGTTAACAAAATAAAACAGGAAGCAAAAGGAGACATAAAAAACAAATTATACAGAAACTCAGAGAGCTTTACGGGTTGTGACAGTTTCTATAAGAATCTCTTACTCAGGTCAAGGTACCGTTTAAATTTACTCAGGTAGAGGTGAAAAACATACCAGATAAAAGTAAAAAGTAGGTCAGTTAAAATATATTCCAAGCAAATATTACAACGCTCCATTTTTGAAATAGGTAGAGGAGAGTTATGATGATGATGATGTTGTATGATAGAACCATTAAATTAAAAAAGACCTTTACCTTAGGCTACAAATTTCAGTGCATTAGCATGTCAACATACAGGCAAGTATGACAACATCACAGAGCCCTTATGTCCAAACCAATAATACGTTGCTTCTCTGTTGTGAGGCACTTTGCGGGCCGTGAAAACAGCTTTTTATCAATTATAAATATATATCTACCTTTTTCAGTGTAGCCTTACTTGACCTGAAAAGAAAAAAGACAGAATAAAGTTAACTCTTCATTGATTTCAGTAAAAAAGAAAAGAAAAAAAAAATAAAAAAGAGCTGTGGACATAATGTTTAGTGCAGCAAATAATATCAGATGACATAAAATAAACACTGCCATTTTAAAAGCAGAATAAAGAATTCCCAAGGCAACACCAGTCATGTATAGAGAATATAAACTCAACAGCAGCCACAGCCCACAAACATACACACATTAAAGCATAAAGACAGTCTGCACACACTGCGGTGCACAGACCACACTCTCACACACACTCACACACACACAATGCTAAGTTGAAGTGCAATGGCTGTTGATGTTCTCCTCTAGAGAGCGAGTTACATCCTTCAGTGAGTTTGTTGCTGTACTCACCTGTCTGAATGTCAAGTCTTTTGCACCGCAAAGCCCTTCACAGTCTGCTCTAGCTTGCACTTCTCTGCTCTTTTAGTTCATTCACACTATGCATAATATAACTTCTCTCAGCCTCTCTTGTCCCACTGCGATCCTTAAAGTTTCCAAAAACTTTGGAGCTGAATGAGCGCTCGGCAGCAACAACCAAACCAGCAGCTTCTTTTCTGCAGCAGCTGCTGATTTTCTGATTCTCTTTTGTTCCATTCTAACATGGTTTATCATGATTTTTTATTCTTTTTTTTATTTTGTGGCTTTTCACTCTCTGCTCTCATTTGAAATGTAGCGAAGTGCAGTATTTGAGATAGAGCACACTCTGGAAGTCTAATGGATGTCAGAACTAAATGGCTTTCTCAGTGTCTATTCAAGACTTACCAGCCGTAGTTTATTCCATTGTTTGCTTTTGACACATATGTTGCATTGCCTTAATGTCTGAAATGATAAGTCTTTTGAGGAAATGGGTGTATTTGTCTGGCTAAAGAGCAGAATTCTACTAATGCTACACAAGAGGGGTGTATTGCGGCTCTATGCACGGCTCTAACTCTTTTTAAAGATTAATGCTGCGCTCACATAGAACTTATGAACTTTTGGATATGATAAGGGAAGTTGAAGGCTGTTAAGTATTGAAAACACTGTTGCTAGGTAACATTAGCAAATATGTCGGCATCCTAAAGTGACTGAAGCTAACAGATTAGCGAGCTTGCAAGCTGTAGCTTAGCGGTAACACAGAGAAGGGAATGCAAGGGCATAATGACAGAGGGGAAAGATGAGGCTGTTGGGAATTTCAGCATCTACACAGACTAATTATGAAATTACTGAGACAACCGCTGTGCTTCTTAAATGACAAGACGGTAGTTTACCATCGGCTGAGAACTGGCTAAGACTTACCTCTACGGCCTCGGCCATTTCTGAAAATGTAATTTAATACCTCACAACTCGTGAACTCTGAGCTCTCAGACACTTTCTAGTATCAAATTCCTGAGTTCCAAAAGAGGGAGTGCTTTCATTTGAACTCTTCTCATGAACATGGCAAACACAACCCCTTTGAAGGCACCATGAGTCGTCCTGAAGGAGAGAGGGAGAAAGAAAAAAAAATGAAGGACTTCCTGATTTAAGTTAGGAGGGGAAGCACGAAAAAGGCAGAGTATACACAGCAAAACACAGCTGGAGACAAAAGAGTCTGATTAACAGGGCTTTGTTTTACCTACCACCGCAAACTGTAAATATCCACCCTTTTAAACTGAACGACAACACCCGAGCGTGGGCTGACTGACTGAACAGTAGCGTGTAGCTCCCAGGGGGAAGCTGACAGAGCTCACCTGCAGAGACAACTGCTCATTAGGAAGTGAACCAGTGTCATGGCCAAGCTGGTGATCTGCACACACACCCTCCAGATAGAGAATACTGAGCACATCAAGGGACGATTAGGACACACATTTCCACCTAATGCAGCACAGATAGGGAGAGGAAGTAGGTCATGAGTTTGCCAGCTTTAGATTAGACTTAATCAGGAGCCCAGGTTAGCATAGCCACATAATGATGAGATGTATGTATGTACTTATTGTCGCTGTATACAATGTAATCAGGTAAAAAAGAAAAAAATGTGGGAAAAAGAGACTATTAGATGACTTATTTCCCTCAACTTACTGCCCTCCTTTGTTTGATTTCATTTAAATTTAAGTCAAATTGCATAAATTGCTACTTTCTGCAGTGCTTAAAAATCTGATTCAAAATAAAGAAAAACTTTCATTCTTGTGTGAGAACATTATTCAATGTCCAGGATCAAAATATCACACAAAACCTCAACACTCCAAACAGAAAAATTCCTCTACTCTGTCTTTGACAGTTTGACTTAACAGTCCTCGCTCAGTGTCCATTTACCAGCTTGTCTTCTGGAGCTTTTGACTGCATGTCAGAATCTTCATCAGCACATGGAGTTTGCTTCATCCCCTGATGGAGCAAACAGAGATAACAGCTTTACAGATGGAGTTAGGGTTCCACTGAGAACGACAGAATTAAGTGAGAGAGGATGCTTTGTAAATGTCTATGTCGAACTGTTAGTTACAGATTGAGCAGTGGATGAGGGGCTGAAAAAACGCGACGGTAATTTGAAATGACACGTAAAGCCATTTTTCAGTGTACTGAATCTTAAAATTTGCCAGAGGAGTAAAGTAATTTTCTTGATTCTAGTCCAGCTCATCTTGTCTGAGGAGTATGGGCAGAAAATGGGGAGCAGGAAGAGGTCACCTCATTGGCAGATTTATTTATCATGGTTTTTAGTCTGAATACAGTGTTTCATGACTGAGCATATAATTTTCCCATTTTTCTTAACTCTTCAAGGCTTTTTGTAGACTCTAAATAAAAAATTTAAAAAATGTGTTTTTTCAAGCAGTCAGCCTTTTACAAACCATTTTCAACCATAAACATTAGCTTTAATTATATGTAAAGGCCACAACAATTGTGCTCAGTTTAAAATTTTTGAAAATGTGTGAATGAATGGATGTTATTTCCACTTTAACTGAGAAAACGCAGGAGTACAAACTTAAATATACGAAATGTTGTAGTTTTAATGGCCCTTCATATCTTTTCCTACTGAGTGTGCTTGTAACATAATCACTCTCACCTTAGCTGCAGGCACTTTCTATCCTCCTTTGCATCTTTAAAACAGGAAAGTACTCAATGTTCCTGCCTTGACACCTTTAAGCTTACACTCTTTATAGATTTTTATGTTTGAATATCTATTTAAAATGTGCAATGAAGGCATCACACATCGAATTTTTTTATTTTTTTAGTAATAAGATGCATCACATCTTTGATATATGACCCATCCACATGGTGTGAATTAGTGTCACTAAAGCCAGAATCAAAATAGTCCCCTCCCTCCCTCCATTTCACCCTAAAGCTATAAAGTCATACTGTTTTTCAAGAAATGGAATGGAAACAGCAGCGTGAAATTATCCATTTGCTGTATTATTCCAGCGAAGCCGTCTGTGCCTAAATGCTGGGTGGAGGGAGGGGAGCTGGTCGGCGAGCCTGTTTCTCTGCACTGCAAGTCTGCAAAAGGCTCCACTCCCCTGACATACACGTGGAGGAGAGGAAGCGCGGGCCCCGTCCCTGCTCCAGCCACACAGGGTAAGCGTGACCTCTGCTGACGTCATGATGCTACTACAAATCAAAGCCAGTGTGTGTGCATGTGTGTGTGCATGTGTGTTGAAGGTGGTGTTCTGGAATGGATGAGCTTTTTTTTTGGTCATTATTTTCTGTGGAAAGAATAAGGAAGGAGAGGAACTCAGGCATTAGTTCATGTTTATTCAAAATTTCAAAATGATTTAAAAGTGAAATAGTAAAGTGCAGCACAATACCTCTCATGCGTGATCGCCAGATGGTTTGCCTTGTCTCCCCATGTCCTTTTCCCTTTTTTTCTCCTCTTGACATTGTTTACTGTAAACTGCACTGATCAGTGTCCCCCTGCAGCTGGAGACATGGAAAGATTTGGCTGCATAAATGCATAACAATAGAAAATCTGGTTGCAGATCTTCTCCCCTTTTAAAAACTATCCAGTTCCTTAGTTTTATTTTTGCACACACTGTTAAACACGAGTTTTATCTATCACATTTATCACTGTGACTATTCTACTACTATAGGAATTTTTTATCTATTGTATCATCATTTAATCCCCTGCATGTACAGCACATGTACAGTACATGTGTTCATTTGTGTGCGTGTGCGTGTGTGTGTGTGTGTGTGTTCTCTCAGACAGTGTGACTGGGGAGCTGAAAATCAGTAACCACTCGCAGAGCTTTGCAGGAATCTACCTTTGTGAGGTGAACAATGCTGTTGGAGCTGAACACTGCAGGATCAACCTGAAAGCGAACAAACGTAAGGCATTGTTCACAAAGAATGTTCCTGTACGAATGCACACATGTGATGCACACATGTGATCATGAAAGACCTAGATTTCATCCTCTTAAGTCTTCTCTCTTTGTAGCTGTGCCACAATCTCCCCAATGCTCCACTTCTCACACACAGGGTTTTAACCAGTACTCCGAAACATCCTGATTATGTTGTCTAATGACAGCAGGCGGTTCCAGTCGATTGCAAAAAAAAATATTACTTATGAATTATTATATTCACAGAAGACAAAACCTATTTGGCCATCTGATCCTTATTCCCGACTCTCTGCGGCTAAAATAATTCCATGCCTTGCATGTCAATAGTCCCCATTGCCTTATGAAGTGTAAATGAAACAAGAGAAAGGCAGCAACAGCAAAATAAGTGGCCTCATTACAAGCATCTCCGAAGAGCTCTGAACGAGATAGACATCATAGAAACACCAGGGTTGCCTCACAGGTAATCCATCTAGTGACTGTAAGAGCAAAAGTAGGGAGTACAGTCAGTGATTCAGCATGCCATTATGGAATAAATCATGTCAGGGTTTGGACTCCAACAAGCACTCTCCATTCTGTGAATCTATAAAATGAGTTTGTCTTTGTGAGCTTCATGATCTGTGGGGCAGACCCCCATTTTACATCTTGTTGAGTTTAAAACTTCTAGTCTTGGTTCTCAGATATTTTTTTTTTTGCTTCAGACAGGGAATCATTTATTCTGATTGTAAGTGCAGGCCACTTTTCCAGACCAGAGGCTCCAACCTACAGAAATGATATGTGAGAATTTATAGAGTCTGATCAAGATTGTTGCAAAAAAATTCACTTTATATTTTATTCTCGCCCTTAATGGTTGAGTGTGATATTTTGAATAATTTAAACTTTTCACACCTTTAAATAGTAAATAAATCCAACAATAAGCTGTTGCTGCCCAGGAAAAAGCATGTATTTACAAATTCTTTGTATGCTCAGACAATTCATATATAACTAAGGCAATTAAAAACCTGACAGAGGTTACTGACTCACCAAAAGATGCAAAAAACACCAACCACGGTTTGACTAAAGAAAATCCTTAATTTGCCGAGTTAGATGTGAAAAATAAACAGAAGAGCAAGAGGGAGGCTGAGCATCAGAAAGGCAGTGGGGTAACATGAATTTATAGGCAGAAAATTGTTGTTTTCTTTTGTTTCGTTTTTGTTTCGTTTTTGTTTCGTGTGACCAAACAGGAGCTGATGACTGTTAAAGTAGTTTCAATGACCTGCAAGGTAAAATTACTGTTTTTGTAAATGGAGTCTGGTGGCTTTGGAGAGGGATATAACAGCTGTTTTCGGTTAAACTAAAGGGAACTGTTACTATTACTATACGCCCGTGGGGTTCTTTTTATGAAGTGTTTAGGCAAATATATTTGCAATTTGAGACGTTCACTGGCAAAAAAAAATTGGCATTTTAAGCAGTCATACTATGACCAGTGCAGTTACAGCTGTTTCCCTGCAGGCTGGTGCGATACACAGGACTATCTCAAAAACTGTTTTGTGACATTTGAAAATTTTGCTTATTCATTTTCCTCCTCACTTTTGGATTAGAAGGTTAAAACACTCCATCCAAGAAAAAGCCTGGTCATGTGTCTGAAGCCTTATCGACAGTTTGAGCTTAAGCACATAATCCCCTATAAAACCACAATACAACGTTTCCATGCTTTGTACAGATTAAACAAACAGGATATAATGTTAATTACTGAGCTCTAGAGGTTTTAGTTGACAGATTTCATTACCTCTGGAAGGAGCCATGATAGGTATTTCCCCTGTTTCTATTTATCATGACAGACTAGGTTAACTGGTTACAACATAGCTTCAGTTTTAGCATTTAGATGATGGTGACCTCGTTTTTATCTTACTCTCAAAGCAAAAAAAAAATACTGTCTCAAAAAAAGTTGTACTATTGATAATATAATTGAATTCACCTCCTACAATGCCTTTACTTTAACAACACATAATTTTCATTGGATACTTACAGTGCAAAATGAATTGAGGTGTTTAACTTTAAATGGTCACCATCCATCAGAGCCAGGAAGCACCACACCAGAGAATAAAGATAACACGATGTAATGGATTCTTCACACTTTGTTGTTTTCTGCCAACAAGCTTCTGAGAGAATAATTCCATGTTGTTTATGCTGTTTTTTTACAGCTCCGAACAGAGCTGCGGTGATAGTCGGCACCACTGTGGGTTCTCTGCTCCTCATTTTCGTCCTCCTGGTCTTTATCGGGGTCCTATATTGGAAATTGAACACCAGGCACAGCTACGAGAAGGAGTTTTCCAATGAGATCAGGTACTGTACTGCATTGTAGCTCAAGCAGAGACTGCAGGGCACACAGTTGAAGGTGTTGGCAGCTTGATGGTTGGATAACTGAGCTGCTGCTGCAGGGAATGAAGCCACACAAAGTCTGGCAAGTTTCTCCTGGTGTTCATTCATCACCATAAAGTCCCATTAGAATGAAACTTCTGCCTCTGTAAGTGCTAAGAAGTTTTGTCAGCTTGTGAGTTTATGATAAAGGGTATGATTTTTTGTATAAACATTATTGTTTGCATTTGCAAAGATTTATGTTCCTGCATAAGTGAGTTCTAATAAGATGTCTTTGGCTTCACAAAGAAAAAAAATAAAAAAAGACATCAGAACAGAAAACAACAACCTAATTTTAAAAGACAGAGAGACAATTATAAATGTGTAATACAAGATACAAACACACATCAAAGCTATTCAGATATGAAAAGAAAGAAAGTCTCTGACATAAATCAGAGAAAAGGAAACAAAAAAACAAAGCAATAATAATACAAATAAAAAAATGGAGAAAAGTAAGTTTTATATAAGACTCTCTAAGATAAAACTCTAGGCCACCTACTCAGGAAGACTTGTTCCAGTTAACAATTCATTTTATTTTCCCACGTTCATCTACACACTTTATTATGCAAGATTGTTGGGAACAATTTAAAACCAAAGGTATTATGTGTGTTTGAAGGCAGGAACAAACTCATTATCTTCAGCTATGTTGATGCTCTGCTGACATTATTACCATCATTAGTTCTGCTGTACGTTTCACTGGTAATAATGTCCTATTCGTTAAAAGTTGCCAACTCTTTCTTCTTGTTGATCTGTTCCATTTTTTTCTCTGGAATTGGAAACATGAGAGGCGTTCTAGTGCCAACAAACACCCTTGGTTGTTCTTTTTCTTGCTTTTGCATCATTAATATACAGTTTATTAAATCTTGGAAAAACATTGGGAAGTGTCATTTCTCAATTGTGAACAAAATCTGCCTCTGAGGATCTCTGAGCATCCAAAATCAATGTGTAAGAGCTCATTTGATTGATCCTTACAAAAAAAGTAATTGGCTGGCAAAGACATAGTCGGACACATTAACCTCAGTGATACAGCTCAACATTTTTTTACACATTGTGTCTCTAATTATCAAATGAAATAAAATTTAAATTTTTAATTTAGAGATTCCTTTAGGCCCATTTTGTCATTGGGTAGAGCTAGGCTACATGTTTCCAGTCTTTGTGCTAGGCTGTTTAGTGCTTGCCTCATTCTGTATCCATTGAAAAAGTGGCATCATTTAACCCATCTAACCAAAAAGCACATAAGTATAACATAACTATTGCTTTGAGAGGTGCATTGATGTTGTTTTGTCAAGTGTTTCCTCTCTTTGTCATGCCCACTCTACAATTCCCTTCCAGCACATTTTAAAGATATATCCAAGTTTTAAAAATATCTTCGAGAAAATGTGAAGATCTTCTCTTAAAAAAAACACCAATTTTCTGCCTCTATGCATATGATATGTTTATAAGGCAAGAGAAAATCAAAGACATTTATCTAAATCTGTTGTGACAATTTCTGGTTTTCCCTGTGATTTATTATTTTATTTTGCATTGAAGATGGGAGTTTGCCCTCTGCAATGTGATCATACAGGCTTTTTATAAAAGGAAACCATTTAAGAAATACATATCAATGTCAGTCACGGTCAGCGCTAATTGTGATATTCTTCTTAAAATAAAATGCTCAAGAAGAGGCATGCCAAGATTTATTAAAGTAATTTCTTTGTGAAAAAAACCCAAACAAACAAGGAAACAAAAAAACCCTGCACTAAAAGCCTTAAAGGAAAGCACGGCGTGTTTATCTAAAGCACCTTACAAAAGCAGAGTTTTTTTTTTTGTAAGGCTAGGAAATGCATTAGGGCAACTATTTGGATGATCTGATCTGGGGAGAAAAATCAGAATCCACAGCTGCACGTGTTTGCACATTTTCACTTGTAAATTTCTAAGCTGATATTATTATAGCTGAGACCTCCTTCGTCCACTGGAACAAAGCAAAAAACTTATTTGAAAAGGGCAGCATGGCACATTGTGTCTCAGAGAAGGTCCTTGTTTGGGCTTTTTTTTTTCTGGTTCTCTGACGTAAATCAGCGTGCAGACTGTAGAGCCGCTCCGGGGCCGATGTTCTGCAGCCGACCTCCCAGCCTGACATCTCTGAGAGGATTTCTCCTCTTGCAAATAAACAGTGTCTCCCAAAAAAAAAAAAAAATTTGGAGTTATGGTTCGTATGCAGTTGAACACAGCCCACATGCTTTCAAAGTAGATGGCTGGAATGGAAGCAGTGTCAGTGTGGGAGGACAGTGTTGTGTACAAGAGACAGAAAAGCACTTCAAGCCACTATCCTGATAGGGGTTTCTCTATATCTGTGACATACAGGAGTTCAACTCTCTTCACATGAATGTGGCTTCGTAGTGAAAAGCTCACAGAGGAGAGATGGAAAAGTAGTAATCATTTGAACTCTGATAACAATAGCCACTTTCACATCTGTCAGTTACTAGGGTGTTCAAGGCAAAAAGTAAACACTGCAGCTTGAGTGTGGGGGGGAAAAAGTTCAGATGAGTCATGCAGAGTATCAAATCAGAACAAGAGCTGTATCCTCTGCATCTAAAAAAAAAAAAAGTACATTAATGTAGCCAGAGAGCAAAATAAAATTCCAACTCTGCTGCAGGACCGAAGGAAAAAAAAAACAAAAAACAAAGCTGTAAATGCAAATTTGCACTTAGACAAGATGTGAAAATGTACACTGAAAGAGAGAGTGATGGAAAAACTGATAAATCAATACAGTGTCAACAGCTGTTATCTAAGTGTAAAGGGCAGTCCACACAGACTGTGAGGTTCCAAATGTGTATTTTGAAGCGTTTTACATCCTTCGGTGCAAATGGATTGCTTTGTAAAGCACATTTTCAGTCTTTCGACCACTTAAAGCACTTAACCAAAGCAGTCAGCATTCACTCATTCTCACACTAAAAGCAGGAGGCTTTTCCACAAAGTGTCGATCTGCTCATCAGGAACACCAACTCACACTCACTCGAGCGCCATTGGAACAACTGTTGTGGGCAATTTGGGCAGTTTTTTGTCTTGCAGAAAGAAACTTCCGCATGCAGACTGGAAGAGTTAGGGATTACCAAACTATTTTACTGACTCAGTATCCTGTGTGAATTTGGGGTGAGCAGATGGGAGGGTGGGAACATGAGGTTAATCCCACATTAACATATTACGCCTTATACAACTGAAACAGTAAAAAATATTGGATTACTGCTTATTTATAAAACAAATAAAAAACTTTGGCATTAAATGGAGTGTAGCTTTCAATGAATATACTCTCCTGCTAGCTGTGTTCGCCTCTGTAACTTCTGTGGGAGAACATCTGACTCTTTAACTACTACAGTTTACGAACTAATTGCTAATAATGTTTATCTACTGTTTTATCTTGGGTGGTAGAGCACAATTTGATAACCAGCGTTTTTCATTAAACATCACTGCCTACTGAATATTTGACCAACACTAATAAGAACAGTGACAGTCTGCAAGAATGGTAGATACACAATGAAAACAAACAATGAAATCCTATAGAACTTTTGATTATTACTCTACTCTTGTGGTTGTCACTGTGAGCTTAGATTTTTCTCCTAAAAGAAAGTTATATGAGCCATTGTTAGCCTGGAAAAATCACTATATAGCAGCTTTAGTAAAGAAAAAAATAGAAAAAATACTTGATATGTAAGGTTCAAAAAAGGCACTGATAGAAAAATATTACTAACAGGAAATAGCTTTGAGGCAATACTGTGTAACTTTTGTCCTAAGAAAACAGCTTAAGGGATGGATTTTACCTGTTTTTGAAGCAGTGAGGAAAAAGTTTCATAGCAATTTTTTCCAAAACAGTTAAAAATAATAACAAATTATCAGTCACGAATGCAGTTTCATAAGTAATAAATGACAATAGAATGGGATCATAAATGTCAAAGCCATTAAAAAGGATTTGATTTTCTGATTTTCTTTCCTTGATAATTGTTTTCTGAAAAATTACTAGCAAAACTGAGCAACTGTGGAAATGTCTTTAAAAAAAATCAAATTGTTTTTTAATTTAATTTTCTCTATTTGGTTTGTACCATCGCTGTCTACAGCAGCACTGCTTTATTGATGTCAATACACACGCATGCGTATACACATACAAACACACGCAAACACACACACACACACGCACGCACATACATCTGAGGATCGCAGCTCCATAGACTTGATGCAGAGTATTTCTGATTCTCTTTTAACAAAAGCAAATTTATTCCCTTAACCAGCAAAAATCTGAGTCTTTGGCCTCCTCAGGTGCAGAATATGCCAAAGTCGATCAGTTGTGCTGGTGGTTTTTTTTTGACACAGGAGCAGATCCCAGCTGGTACTGCAAAGTTACATAAATGCAGAATGGAAAGTAGCTTCTAAGCCTCAATATTGGCAGCAGTGTTGACGAGGGAAGATTGTATTGTATGGTTCTTGTCAGTGTTTGCTGGTTGATCCTTTAGTAGAATAGAAAAGTGAAAGCAAGGTCTCAGTGAGAGTAGGCAGCTCCTGGGAAGAGCCTCCAAATAGGCAACAACAAAGATTTATGTTCTTCACCTACGGGGGCAGGGCGGCATTATTTCACTTAGCGAATACTATACTATACATCCTCTGTGGTAAACACAAATAAAAGCACATAGCAGGTAACCAAAACACGCTGGTCCTCAGCTTTCTATTGGAAAAAATGGCAGCTTTACTAGTGTTTATATGACTATTTATAAAAACTTTCCCTTGAAATTCCCTGTCACCTTAGAAATCTTGAGTCACAGACTAAACAGTGTTTTGCTTCTGATTGAAAATTGTTGCTCTCAACCACCACAACAGAAACAATTACCTTATACTCAGTCAACTAATTTTATAATCTTGTCAATGATTGTCAGCTTTACCCCATTAATAAGTTTGTTCCTGAAAGAAAATACATGCATATTCTACAGATCCCTTTTATTTACCATGATATTATTTAATTACTACTGTATTTCCTAAAACAGTGGCTAGGGCCTTTATAACCTTAACTGCAGGGGTCACTTGGTCATTATATAAAGTAAGCTTGTATTAGAGACAGGCATTGTTTAAAATAGTTAAAGCCTCCTTGTGTCTCAATCTGATCTTTTTTCCCTGATAAATTTTTATTACTGCACTATGCTGTTGATACAAAACATAGTTTAGCAAACACATTAAGCAACATAGAGTTGCAGTGACTGAAATGCCACATTAACCCTTCAATCTCAACCAACAAGCAGCTTAAAAAAGGATGTTTACTTGTAGAACTGAAAATGCATATAATACTAACCTGGCACGGAAAGTATAATAAGACACCTGAGAACAGCACTGCAAATGGAGTTTAACCTACTGAGACTTACCTCGGGTTATCAAGGAAAGTCAGGGTTCTCGCTGACCATGCCTCTGGCCATTATTTAAGACGTGACTTTTATTTAAAGAGATATTGCAATTCTTTGAATCCCAATGATTGAACTGAAATAACCTCCTTCACAATTAAGTCTTGTAACTTTGTTGTTTTTCTGTGTCTTTTCTGCTCTGATATTAAACAGGGAGGATGCTCCGCCTCCAGAGAGCCGCCCAGTCAGTCGCTATACATACCGAAGTGCCAGTCAGCACCCTCAGGTTACTTACTGTCAAGTGGGTAGGACCGAGGTGAGCTCTTTCAGTGAAGTATGCACACACACTCCTCCAAGCCACAGCCCCGGACACACACCAGTCAAATGCATACCAGTTGTGAATGACAGCGAGTATGGACACGCGGTCTGATGAAAAAAGCTGAAATAAGGACTTTTTAGCTCTTCTGGTAAAGTTTGAATATGTGCAATGTGATGATTTTAATACACTGTCAATGTTAATGTTGTCTTTTAGAGAAGTTTTTTGCTTGAATTTTTTTTCACATCATTGGACACATTGAAATAAACAATTTTCTGTCATTTTTAAAAGTTTCTTGCTTTTTTCATTCAAATCAAAAATAAAAACTGATTCAGTCACAAACTTAAACCAAAAGAGAAATATTTATTTCATGATAGACCTCATTTGGAAATACTCAACCATTCAAAAAAATGTACACGATTAAGTACTTACTTTTTTTGAGGATGTATTGACAGGAGTTCAAATATCAATAGCCACATGCAATGGTTTTTTTTCCCACTACATAAACAGCGACTTGACCCCCCCTTTTTTTCCCAGACAACATGGAGGCCTTCGGGTGCGTCCCCCTCCCACAGTGGTTGGACTTTGTGGTTTTTTAGATGGTCAACCATTGCAATAACACACATCATAGACAGTCAAAAGTTTAGAAACTAAACATATCAGCGTCTTTTGCTTTGTACGTCTTTGTACTCCATCCAGAGTTGATGTGCTCAGGGTTTGCACTTTACTTCTCAGCGACGTGTGTGAATGCTCAGAGAGTTAATTAATCTATTTTTAAACCATTTGCAACTAGAGGACAGTCCATTTAATAAAAAGGTGCTTTTCATCATTTCTTTTTTTCTTCCCTTTTATGTTTTATTAAATTCCGAACATAAGTAAAGACAATTTAGCATAAGCTACAAGCAATGCACTATATTATTACTGAAATATGTAGGTGAAAGAAATTGATGTTAAAGTTAAGGCCATAACAGTTAATAAACTGTATATTAAATTAAAGGCAAACACGCTTTGAACAAACTTTGTTAAAGAAAGCTTAGCTGGCTAGGTTGATAAAACATTTGTATAGCTGTATAAAAACAATTAAAAGTTGCACATCTATGCTTTCAATAGAAAACTAATAAAATCTGTTTGCACACTAAATCTGTGACAATATTTATGGCACAAAGTTACTGGAAGTAAAGTCAAACACTGAGCACTGCACCCCTAGAAAGTCACAAATAATTAAGGGCTCCTTCTGTGGATTTGTGTTAATTAGCGTACAGTTTTCCTTCAGATTCAACATCTTCTGAAACAATGTATTTTTTCCCAGCCTGCACAGCAACAAAACGGATTTAACACATGAAAAATGATTAACATTAAGGAAAAAAAAAATCCCGTCACCTGGTCATCTGTAAAAATAAGGCAATGTACAAAAATCATAACAATCGATCAAAGTCCATGCAAACATTGAAACATGGATGAATTTGGCTTCAAACAGTTAAAAAAAAACAAAAAAAAGGTTGGTCCAGTTATCAAAACTTAAAAAAATTGATTTTGTGCAAAAAAATTTAAAACAATGAAACAATGAAACAATGAACACCGAGATTTAAGAGTGAGAAGTGGTAGTCGAGTGGAATGTCTTGATGTTTCCCTTTCGCATCCAGCTGATTGCACCCATAGTCTCATGATGCCAAGACGGACTTGAACCGTGTCTGTGATTGTTGTTGGCTATAAAAACCCTCTAAGCTGTCTCTGCAAGTCCATCCAATCACCAGTTAGGATAAGTTAAATGCTTCACCATCTTGTTTTCCGGGGCTTCAGAAGGCGAGCTGTCCTCATTATGTTGTATAAGTGCCTTTCGCCCTCCTTTAGTAAAGTCCTCTGGATGTGGATAAACTGTCTGTCTGGAGATGGCAATGTTCTTTTACTGGCTAATGTTGAGGTTCAGTAAGCGACCGTTTTATCAAAGGCACCGTACTGTACATTGGTCTGCGTGTGTATTTGTGTGGGCCGCAAATGGGCACATGCATACATGGAGAAGTAAAACCAGTCAACAAAGTCGATTCCCTTCACTGGTGTCAGCCCACAAGGCATCACCATGACAACTAAGGCAAAAATCTCTCAATATGAAAACAGAGCATCTGTCTTTTTTTTTCTCTTTCTTATTTTTGTTTTTCCTCATCTGATTCCTCGCTGTTACTTGAATCAACTTCCCCGCAATAATCATTAGTAATGATAATAATCTCTATTCAATAAATTATCTATACTGTACAATTATTTCACTTCGCATAAACCTGCAACAAAGGGGAGCCTTTTTTTTTTTTAAGGTAAAGCTATCCACAGTCTCTTCTGCTGCACCCTCAGTTCAATAAAACCTCTGCAGAGCACACAGATGCTGACAGACAGCAAGCCATTTTTCCTCTTTCCTGTACAGAAATGAAACAGGACATCCTCCAAAAAAAAACAAAATAACAAAACAAAAAAAAATCCAAACAAAAGCAAAGCTGATGCATAATTGAAGATAGAGAAACTGGTTACAAACACTCGCTGAAAAAATGAGTATCCAGCAAAAAACAACAACAAAAAATGTATTCCTTGTGTTATTTTTCCTGGAGAGAGTAGGTAATTTTCTCTGAGAACAGTAGATAAAAGACGGTTCCTGATTTAAAGGGAGTCGGGCCAGTGAACATCCAAGCCTTACTGCACTCCTTCTTCATCCACGTAAGTTGAGGGAAACCATCCAATCTGCAACATAAAACAGTAATTATACAAGACATAAACTCCTTCTGCGGTAGCAAATGTAAGCAAGGGATTTTAATTGAGTTCAGTCACCTTTCTGCATCTCTTTTAGCCATACAGACAGTAAGATAAACATCTGGCAGCGAAAAAAAACCCAAAACAAAACTGCATGTGCTACAGAAATGCATTAGACCGAGGCCAATCAGAATACTTCGGTCTAATTGGCCGGATGATGTGCTTTATTCTCAGATAACTGCACAGCTCAGATGTAGCAGCCTCATCTCTTCTCTAAAATATGCTCGAAGGCTTCTTCAAATACTACTTCAGCTGTTGCTAGGCAACGACTTCTCCTCCCTGTCGGAGTCATTGACTGTACAAAGATGGACAACTTGACAGCCCCTCAAAAGTGAGCCTTATGATGGCTGGCTGCAGTATAGGCCATAGGAACAGTCCTTCTCTATGTTAGCAGAGGGGACATGGGCCAAATGAAATACTCACAAGTTCACTTCAGATAAACTGTCCCCAAAGAGGGTCTCTGTCATTTTGGTGCCTGTAATTACACTGGTTCATGTCAAGTGTTCATTTTCTAATAAGTAGGTTTAAATGAGTTATTTGACACACACACACACACACACACACACACACACACACAAAAAGCCTGGGTGTGACATCATGATTGACTACTTAGCCTTGCTTGGGACTGAGTCTGGCGGGTATATGGGGGGGGGCCCTGACACCACATCTCTAGCCCCCACCACCATTGTGCAGACTCAAAATGACCTCATCAATGCAAGATGGCAAAGCTTCCATCAGAGACCCTTTGGCTTAATGTGGGAGGAAGTGGAGATGCTTCCTCTATTCCACACAGTCAGTGGTTAGAAAAGTAAGTAGCAAGCTAGCAGGGATAATACCAAACACAATATGTATTAATAAAATAAATCTTCCACTGGCAGGAAGTCATTGTAGAAGTAGGATAATACACTCCTCGCTGTTATAAAAAATATCACACCCCTCGAAGCCTGCGTGTTGTTTCAATAACCACTTGTCTCAGCAATACTTCTTCCTTCTGCAGTGCACAAATCAAATCTGAAAAAATAATCTAACACTGCTGTGCCAGCATTGAACTAGATGCTACAATGACCAAAAAACAAACCTCAGCCAGATTGAAGCGTTAACATGAGGTCCAAATGGTATCTAAATAACTCAAAGTGTCTCTTTATTCAGCCAATTGAAGCATATTTCCCGGATATGCTCTTTATATGCCAGTGCTATTTTTAATAAAGTGCTCCTGTACAATCAATATCATTATAAACACAGACCAGGCCCCATTATGATTTCATCAGCCATTTGTTAAGACAAAGATGAACCTGTCATTTATAAATTTGTTTCCATGAAGGACGTTAATGAAGTGAGGGCAAAAAGCAATAATAAAATCAAATTTGACAGCTATAACACTTCAACACCAGACTGCAAAAACTTTTTTTTTTTTTTTTTGCAGAGTTTGGCTGTGCAACAGTACAATAGCTAAGTGAATACGTTAACTATGGCTCTGCAGCAACACATTAACGGCGTTAAATTTATAACCTAATGGGAAAAAATTCCTTGAATAAAAAGCTGACATCACATCCAGTTGTACTGCCAGCCTATTAAATTGGAACATTTCCCAGCAGCCCGGCTTTTTCTTTCCTCTATCAACCACCTGCTTTAGAAGTGCTTTTTAATACCAGTGGTTTAATTGTTAAATTCAGTTACCCTGGTGCCCACAAAAGCCCACATCAGGGCTGTACTTTTAAAGTCCTAAATACTTTGTCTTGTGCACATTCCAAATTTAATGAAGCTCGAAAAAGGGGATCTGTTCTAATCAAATAGAAAACGACACTCGTCTCTAAAGACTACAGAATCAAAAACGTTCTTCTTTTCTATTTATGCTTTTCGGTCAGCACCCATTATCACACAGATGAGTTTATCTTCACACATATCAGCAGACTTTTACGATTTACTTACTCGTCCGTTGGCCTCTCCTTTCCACCAGCCCTGGTCTCCCCCAATCTTGCTGTAGATTTTGACAATGTCTCCTTCTCGCAATGACAGCTCTCTCATGTCTCGGGCTGCAAAATTATACCTGGCCACTGCTGTACTGACCACCCGAGGAGTGAACACTGAAAATGCATGGAACATTCAGAGCTTAAATCATTTATATTGTGAGAATTTAACACCAACTGTGTAATTAAATTACTGGGGTAATTCATCAATGGTGGATTAGGAGTGGTAGTTATATGTCAAGTTGAGAGGGGAAAAGGTTATGCTGGACATAGTGCTGATAATTAGTTGTTGAAAGCGGACAGTTCAGTATTCAGGATGACACAATGTAGTCACAGAAAGACAAATGAGCATGATGGGAAAGGACAAGTCGTTTCATCAAGGGGAAGGAAATTGGTTTTCTTTTCTTGATTTAATGAGGGAGTGTCATTCTGGGGAGAGCGAAAATGTTCTCGCTAATGAAAAGACCACTACAGAGAAGAAGCAACGAGGCCGAGAGCTTATTATGAAATTGCACTGAGATGAGATGCAGGACGATGACAGGAGCGAGAGAAGAAAAGAAAAAGAGTACCTGACCAAAAGGGGGCTGAGCTCTGAGAAGAGGAAAAGTTGAGGCCCTGCGGACTGAGGAAGGAGAAGTTGTAGGAGGCGCAGGTGGCTGCTGAGGGGAGAGGAGAAAGAGGTGGAAATAAAAGCTGGAAAATGTTTTTGAGGAGCGTGCAAGCAGAGCCGGAGCCAGAGAAGCAGATTTAATGAAGGAGAGCTTGTGCAATGAAGTTGTCTGTCTCACAAAGAAAGGGTTCCATTTTCATGGTCTTTAATCTTGATAATTTTGTCGTAAGGATTTGACTTTGCTTTAGTGGAGAGACTGAAAACAACAACTTGTTATCTAAAAAAAAAACTATAAAAAAAAGTGAATTGCAAACATGATCATTGAGGGAATTGTCAGTTTATAAACTGATGTAAAGGCTTAAGGAGACTTCTGGTTTGTTTACAGTCAGACTGAATTAAATGCAACTGAAATAACAATCATCACTTCTTTCTATATTTGTACAATACAGCTGACCATTTTATTTTCTGTTCAGCAACATTACCAGCAGACAATGTGATGATAGGCTGACTTTTAATGTGTGAACGTGTATTAAAAAGTGACATCTGTTGGCACTTTGCATCATAACTCATTTACACAACTACACAGTCTCCAATGTTTGTTTGGATTCTCACTCCATTACCAAACTGTCAGTAGCATTCTTTTGAAAGCTAGACAGAAAGCACATCATTTATAGAAAAAGAGAAAAAGAGAGACCATGGCATTTACATGACCTTGAACAATGAAATACATTTTAACCATAAATGCTTCATAATCATAAGAGATTCTTTCTAATCCCACCACCATTTCCATGCACACCTGCAGGGTGTGACATGCTTGCACCCTCAGAAATGCAAACAATGCGCACTAGAAAAACAAACAGAGAAAGAACGAGAACACATCAGCAAAGATTCAATTGTTTCCATTCATTTTAAAATTCGGCCAAAACAGGTGGGAAACAGTCTTGCTATAGTGGCCAGTTTTTCCTCCAGATCGAACAAATGCAGGCCAGTGTAGGAGAGGAGCCAGTGCAAGGCCAGAGTGAGTATTGATACAGTCTAATGGACAGAGAGGACTGCCAATTCAGACAGCTAGTCCACAGATCTCTGAGTAAGCTGACAAACTCTTCTTTGCCTTCTCTCTTTATCTACTTCTCACTGCTAGCCTCCTTTTTTCTGCCCTGTTCCCCTCTGGTCTTCCTCAATTCCTCTCTGAATGAGTCAGGAGAGTCACTGGCCTGGGGAGAATTGAAGCCAAAGAGAGTGGGAGGTAGTCTGTCTCATTTATTTTCCCCCTCTCTTACTTTATCCACAGCCAAGAGGGCAAGAGATTAAATTTGTAAGCCGGACCTGTGCATTATAATGTCTCTCGAGTCAAATCAGTTTTGTGATCATCATTCATTGAAGCAGACAGATATGTAAGTTCACATACAATATCCCATTAGCCCCTGGGCCAATAATCCATCCACCCATTTTTCACTGGCTTTGCAGGTCTGGTTCACAATGGCAGCAGGCTAACCAAAGAAACCCATATGTCTTTCACCCTGGCTATGGCCTCAAACTCTTTTTGGGGTAATCAGAGGTGTTCCCAGGCCAAATTGGATATGTAATTTCTCCAGTGTGCTCTGAGTCTACTCAGTGTTCTCTTTCCAGGTGGTTATGTTAGGAGTACTGCAACAGGAGATGTGATCCGTGAGGCATGAGGCAGGCAATCAGATGCCTGAATCAATTCAACTGGTTCCTTTAATGAAAAGGAGTACTAGTTCGAGCCAGAGTTTCTTTCAGTTGCTTTAGCTCCTCACCATATCTCATTAGCTTAACCACTCTGTGAAAGAAGCTGGATTTGCCCATTTCTGTCTATTAAATACTACTTTTTAGCTAACCCTGTGCTCATGGCCATAGATCAGGGTCATCACAACCTAGATGTACTGCTAAATTAAGAGTGATTCTAGAACCCTTACGGAACAGTGACACAGAAAAAAGCTAAATAGGAAGAAACCGTCTCCCTTTGGGCCCAGATTTATCGGTAATGCCACTGGTGAGGGTCAGGTGATTGCGTCTACACCCATGGGGGTCTGGTCTACTTTAATGCAAAGGAGTAAAACAAGGCCACCACCTTGTTGGCCCCAGACAGGACCAAAGGGTCAGTCTGTTGAGTCAAAAAATTCTCCTCAAAATATTAAGTGGACAAAGGTCACTGTTCACTTGCATCTTACATGTTCTCTCTCTCGAGAGCCATCCTCATTCTTTGCTAAGCTTTGTTGGGTCTTGGGACTTTAGTTGTGCATGAGCTCTACCAAAGTCAACTACCTTGATTTTTCTTTATCCTTACCAGACAGGAAACCAGTACTATCCCCTAATCTTCACTGCTAGTCCACAAATTAGCATAAACTATTCTGATGTGGTTGTCATTTAGTTGTCAGGGCCAATGCTAGCTGGCAGTGGCTCCAGTTACCCTGCTGCCCTCTAAGGAATGAGCAGTGATAGCTATTGGACTGATAATAGACACTGTCATTTAGCCACTAAAGCCTATAAGTTTATTTATCAAACATCATACACAACAAGTAAAAAAAAAAAACAATAGTACATGCGACAAGGGCTAACTGCGTGTTGGGAAAGAGGAGCATTTAAAAGGCTTACCTGGTGACCGTGTACTGGCCCGAGTTAGCGAGCGTTCTCTTGACTTGTAGGGATATCGCAGTGTGGTATCTAATAACTTGAAGCTTTCTTTCAGTGAATGGGACTGATAGTACTCCACTAGCTCCTGTTTAAATGAATAATGCAGAGGGATTAAAACAATCTGACCATCTGGCTTGTTGTTTCTGTCAAACTGACTGTAAGTTTTTGTGTTTGAAGCTAAACTTATGACTTACCAAAAGACTTTCAAACTTCTTGGCCTCAGTGATGTGAATCCAGCTGTCTTTTTCAATGACTTTGATGTGTTTTACTTCATCGTTGAATCTTTAAAAGCAAACACCATAGAATTACCCAAGAGACAAGCAGTTGTTTACATCTATAATTGATTAAATTTTCTTAAAACATTTGATATTATTTTAGTTACTGTTTTGCTCTCATGTGCCTTTTGGATAATGTGCTCAGTTGCTATCAAGGCTTTTTTTGTTTACCTAAAGGATTAATAAACCAAAATAAAGTCAATTTTAAAAGTTAAAGCTGAATATGGGACTTATATAATTACTTGACTAAAGACTGGTCCCTGCAGCCCCTTTGCACCTGAGTTAAAGATTTGAAGACAAATTTGGAGAAGCATTTCTCCCAGTACAACACTGCATGACAGTAACGGCTCATATTTTATTTCTCTTCGGGATGCATTCTCTCGGAGGAAATGCGCACAAAAAAACAGGATTAAAGAAAAGCAATTACTGAGTGGTAATTAGCCAGAGCTAAAAGATGCAAGGAAAAAGCTGACTGGAGCATCCTGTGAGAATTTTTATTGCCCATGAGATGTGGATAAAAACCTTCCCCTGAGATTTTCCCTGTCCTGTAAGATGTGAAACACTCACTTGATGCTGATGGCGAACCTCTCTGCCTCAGCTGTCCTCTCTCTGATAAGATAGGTCCCACTGCTGTGGGATTTTAAAAGGTTGTCCGCCTGCTGGCGCTCCATGTTCCCTGCAAACCTACAGAGGAGCAGGGAACAAAAGCTGTGACCTCCAAATACAAAGTTAAACAACCAAATGATAATGGAAAGGCATTTAAAATTCTTCCACTTAATATACTTATGTAGAGATATGTCTTTAAGCTATAATCATGATTTGGGTCAGTTAGCAGTTAATTCAAATAACAAATAGCAACTAGGGATCTTACCAAGGATATCCATAGTAGTCTGCTTCCCTTGAGGACTGCCGGCTTGATAATGACTGGAAGGGCTGTCACAAATAAAAGACAGAGCACATTAAATATCATACAAACAAAACAAAGCAATGGTGTAGAGGGAAATTATTTCTATGTGTGTCCCACACAGGTAGTTAAGTGTGCACTTAGAAGAAAAATGTTTGGGTTTTTCCTCAAAAATCATATACTGTAATGATTATCTTCAAATGTACCTGCTGTATGACTGACTTACCTTTGGGTCCAAATAGGGTTTGACACAAGAACTTGGGAAGAACCCACTCTTTTGAGTTTGTATTAGCTTCCCCTGCAAGATAAAGGCAAGGCAAGATTATTTGGCCTGTACTTCAAAAGAAAAAAAAGTTGCATCAGAAAATTTCAAAACACATTGAAAATAGAAATAAATTCTTTTCTGCTCTTATAAATTGTTTTCAGATTAAATAGGAAACAATGTTTCAGTAAAGAACGGCCATAAACGGGAATTTTATTTTCCATGTAAAACCAAAGAAACAAAGTACTGAATACTTTGTAAAATATCACAAAGTTAAAATTAAAAATACCACACAGCAACATGTGTTATGATACTAAAATGAATAAACTGAAACAAACCACACAGTTTTCCAACAAACTTAACTTTTTTATCTAGAAATGAAAACTTTAGGCAATTGAAAAACTTCCAAATTAATGCTAGGAGTTGCACCCACAATGAAGAAATTACACAACTGTCAGGCTCACCCATCAGCATAAGATGTTCAGTATCGGCTACCTGAAGCAATTGATTCTTAACCTCAACTTACACATTGCCATCGCACGGAGAGACTCTTCTGTCATGCCACAGAGGGATAAAGTAATAGGTGAGTTTAAATTAATAGCCGCAGAAAGTTGCCCTGAGTCACTTCTGGGAAAGCTAGCCTGATACGAGAAGCAGAGAGTATATAGGAGTTTATGATTCAGCAGCGAGTGTCAAAAGTGCCCAGAGCCATAGTGTTACAGTGCCTGTCATCCGGCCTAATTCACTGAAGAGGATCTTCTCGGTTTGCAGGCACAGCTTCACTGATGTTCAACTAAGAGAGGTTAAATGCCATAGTTTAAGATGCATAGATGTCTTCAGGGCAGATTTTGAAAACTGCAATAACTCTCTGCACACAAGTGTGTGACAGGTGCAGTGGATGACAGCACAACTTGGAGGAAAAATGAAAAGGACTCCCATGGGTAGGTAGTCTGATACCAAGCCAACACTGTAAGTTCAACAGTGTGCTCGAGTTTTTATTGCATTTTTTTTATCACACTTCAGAATCAAAAGATGATTCAATGCCCAAAATGATTGACATATCCGGTTATATGGGAAAAAAGTTATCAGTGATCATTGAAATCATACAAAATCTTTTCAGTTTTTCACCAAGAGTTGTGCAACTGGGTCTCGCAGTCTAACATTCACAGCATGAAACTGCAGTTTCCCTGGTTTAAATGTGGCTGGAGACAAATGTGGTTCCACATAGAGAGGGAAAAGCCTGAAAAATGAACTTAATAAATCATCATGTGTGATGACCTTTTGTTTACTGTGGGGTCAGGATGTAGAGGGATGAGATGGGTGTGCACATCCAAGAATAAATATTAAAGGTGCAGGTTAAGTGAACACAAAACAGAAAAATCTATATCACTGCAGGGCGCAAAGGAGAAACTAATGAAATGTGTTGATATAGGTCTATTATTTATATGGTCAGAACATACATATATATATATATATATATTTTATTTATTTTTTTCCTCTACTACTAGATCATAGTCTTATGATGCTTACAGAGACCTGATTTTAAAAAATTTGGGGTTTTTTTTGCTGTTTTTCTTGAATTATCCTATAGGCCTTGCATGTCTTTTCCCATTTAAATCAATTCCCAGCTACATTTCTGAAAAATAAAAGATAACTAGACTCTTGTCTTTTTGTTACTTTGGTTTTATTACATGACCATTGTGTTTTTCAGGTGCTGTAATAATAGCATGGTATTTTCTTTCTCTTTTTTTTTTCTGCTTCGTCTAGTTGTTCTATTTTCTGGAGTACTGTGACTGCCATCTAGTGGTGTTTCTTGCTGCCTGCTGAACAGCAGGTAATAGTGATTTGAGTTGATTTCCTCCTCCACAGCGTGCTGTCTGCCTGCATTATTTTAATATTCTTACTTGAGGAAGCTCTTGTAAATCGAAACTTTACCTTGAAAAGACATTTAAAGTATTTATTTGGATCTGAATAGTGTGTCAAGTTATCTCAGTTTGAGGGCAATTTCTTTTAGATTTCTTCTTCATCACATCAGATGAAAAGAAAATTTGACATTCGAGAAAACGTTCTTTTTCTTAACTGGGACTAACAAAAGGAGATTGATTCTATTTTCTTGTCTGTAGACTACATATAAGGTTACAGCTGGCACAGCAAAAATGTAGGAAACAGAATAAAACAGTTAGTCCGTCTCTTTCTATCCCTAAAGCTCACTAATTAACATGTTAACTAGTTTGTTTTATGCATATAAGTCACCGGCAAAGGATAAAAATCGGCTTTAAATTGTGTTAAACACTAGTGCACATGGTAAGGATTGCATGATATGTTATTTTAGACACAGCAATGTGTTTTTCTATGGATTAAGCAAATATGTTGAGAGTTGGAAGTCTTTAGATAAAGGTGATTGGCTACTGTACCTCCCACCATGAGGTGTCAGGATCTCCTTTCAGCAGCTCGATAAAATCTCCTGTTTGAAAACAGAGGGGTGTCTTCCCCGCTGGTGCGGGTGTGCCGTGATAGTTCCTCACTGCCACCATCTTGGGACCTGGAAATACAATTAAGTGTTTGAAGTGAGTATCAATCAAGGTAAGTAGGAGTAAAAGTTAGGTAGATGACCCCCTCTAATCCCTGGGGATAAAACAGGAAGATTTTAATGTTAAATCTAACTTTCTCTGGACACAGAAATGCTCATTAAAGTTTGAAGTTCCCCCTTAGGTTTCACATGTAAGCTAGTGATTTAGGCTGATTAAGACAGAACTGCTTCTACATAAACATCTTTTCCAGTGAGTGATCTAGTTTTCTAAGAGAAACACTATAAAATTTCAACATGCAAGGTTCAAATCAGGTCCAGAACCTTTTCAGTGTCTACACTGAAGTATCTCATGAGGCACAGATGTCAGAAATTATTAAGGGATAATTGCAAGAGCAACATTATAACTGTCTCATTCTTTCCAGACTGACTGCTGTATATTTATCATTACTGTAGATCAGCGACAATGTCATGCTTGACTCAAAGGCATTCAAGTTTTTGCATTTTAAGTAATATCTTAATCATTTGTTTGAAGTATTTTTATACACTGTATGCATGCAGTGGCAACCACATACTTGATTATGATATTGTGGTTTCTGTGCTGTAGATTATTCCCACTAGATGACAGTAGAGAGCTGTGCAGTTCAACACACAGCTCTAGCGATAACAAACTTGTAACATGACATCTGACAGAACATTCAGCTTTAAATGAAAGAGTTCTCCATCAGGTTTAGACGTCAGGAGGTGTTCTTACCTGCCGACAATCCAGGTTCCTATGAAAAAGAAACAGACATTGAATCAACATCACAATTACAAACAAACTGGCTACAAAATCTCTATGAGGGAAAAGGCAATTAGAGGATGATGAAAAGATGAAGACAATGATGAAGACATGCTTCTAGAATGCTGACTAATAGAGGATCTACTCACCAAGTCATGAGGATCTGAAACAAGACAAGGAAAACAATAGCAGTTATGGACGGTTCACACCAAAGCAAGGAATCATGTGACATCTGAGCCAAGCTGAACAATTAAACGAACCAGTTCTCATAATATGAGTCATGGCTCCATGTGGCTCTTTTAAATATGCATGTCCTAGAGACTCAATTTCACTTGTTTGGCTATACTGTAAGGTTATATTTAGGTTCTATTTTACCTAAAGAACCATAGGAAGTTAAGCCTTACACATTAAACCCCAAAGTGATGCACTGAGCTGGCTCCAGCTTGAGAAAACAGACCTAAGGTTTTCTGTTTTCTAAATTTTTTCAATTTATTTATTTATTAGAGCCCGAGCCCTAACGGGAAAGGGCTCTATTGTTATTTAGTATTAAATCTGTGGTTCTCTAGCTGGGAGGATAAATTGATATAGAGATGATCAAAAAAGAAAGGAAAGTTAGGAAAAAAAGCATTTATGTGACCCAAAATTATGTTTTTTTTGTAGATGTTTGTCAGCCTGTTGTTAACTGGATCATTTAACTTCCTCAGGGCCTTTAAGAATAATATATAGGACATATGGAACTGATGGTGATGTGTCACTAGTGGGCAGTGCTTCATTTTGAAGCCACTAAGGTAAAGAACAACCAGGCCACATAATCTGGGTTGTATCTGCTAAAGCTGGTGCTTATAAAATGAAGTTTAGAGAATTCCTTCCGACTTCAGAGTTGTGTTCTTTTCTTCATGGTAGCAAACCCAGAGACACAATGAAATAGTCCCACTGTCCCACAGGAACCCCACAGAGCCCCACAGAGCCCATCCCCCAGTTTCCTGCTGGATAAAATAAGTCAAAAGCAAGCAGCAGTGTTCAATGACAGCATGTTTTTACTTGTGGACAGACTGAAATTTCACACATTTAAAACAAATCCAGAAAAAATTTCCCCTATCAATGCTGTTACACACAACAACACAACATTGAATAATTGTTAGGTTGTCAATGAACATAGCTAAGTTCCAATATTAACCCTTTAAACTGATTCTGAGTCAGATTTTCAACTAGAAGATTATAGGAAACACCTACTGATTTTACAGATGGTGATGACTTCCAGACACTCTTTGTGTGCTCCTGTTCCACAGCGAGAGCAGAAGTAGCCCTGATAGAAGATGCCCCTGGAGGACACACGCACCCACACACGCACACACATATTAGTGATGCAAACAGGAAGTGTCTCAGACACAAATTAACGTCTTGTCAGTAAAACACACAAAGAGAGCTGCTGCTTGTTAACAATAAGCCTGCGTTAATAGTTACACATGCTCTATTATTTCCACTCAGCGACCCTTTAAAATCCCACAATCAACCCGTTCCATTTAAGACCATGTTCCTCCAGAACTGTATATGTTACAGATACTATAACAGTGCATGCATCGCACAGTGCCATGTTAAATAGTCAGTGCCATAAATCACAAAGGGATCTGCTGGGGCTGCAGCAGTAATTAGCATCTAGCGGGGAGTGAGAACGCTGGTCCCCGCTTCCACTGGCTCTGTGAATTTAGGTCAGCCAAGCCATGAAATTTGTGGGTCAATACACAGAGTGGAGTTTAGCCTGCTGACTGTAATAGAGGTGAAAGTGGTGATTCAGTGACACGGGTTATCCCTGCTGCAGTTGAGCAGCAGCTCTCATATGTGAGGGAGGAGGTGCGCTCAGGGACGGAGCGGGTGGTGCTGGGAGGTGGAATGTTTAAAAATATCGTCCATCAGCCTCAGTCACACTTAGTAGAATTTTTTCCAACGACTGTCTTTCCACTAATGAGGGGCTATGTTAGCCAAAAACAAATTCTCTCTGTGATTTCAGTCCGTCTGTTTGTTTGTTTGTTGCAAGACTAAATGCTGCTGAATCCTTCTTGAATTTTGCACTTAAAATTTTCACTTGCTTTTTTTTGTCTTAAAGAAAGGTTTTAAGTTTTTATCTCAGCAATACTTTTGCTAGTTTGCTACTTTAGTTCTGCATATACTTACAATGTACAGTACTATCATACTGCTACATAATAGTAGTGGTGGAAAGTGATTAAGTGCACTTAAGAAAATTAATTTGAGAAAAAGTATTTCTCAAATTTGCTATATTTTATACTTTGACTCTACTTCAATTTACAGGAAAAGTTTACAGTTCTACAGGAATAAATCATGCCATTCGCTGTTGTACATTTATGTGACAGCCGAAACAGCTGTTTAATAGGATGTTAACAGTTTAAACAAAAAATACATGTTGAAGTTGTAAAACATGATCATTTCAACTGCCCAACAGAATGCTAAATAGATAAAATTAAGGTTTAAATTTTACATTACAGTCTATGATTTAGAGTGCCCCCTGTAGGTACCTGGCGTTAAAATATTTATTTTACCATAATATATTTCTTAGCTCTTCTAAAATATACAGTTCTCTATAGTCTTGTTTTCTTCTGTAAGTTATTTAAGTCTCAGTTGTAACAAAATAATACTATATTAGCACTTGATTTACACAGTAGGATCACCATCTAAATCCCAGGGTGTATGAAAATCATTAGGGGGTTGGCATAACAGTTTCATATTGAACTTGAAAACTGCAATTTATAAAACTATGTCCTAACAAAGTGTATTACATGGTGTGTTTTGGATTTTTCTTAATGTAGTCTAGTCCAAGTAAATGATCTGACTGTTTCTTCCTCCACTTGCTAAAAAAAAATGGATTGCATATTTGTGTAAATGCTACAAAATGTGTGTCAGGGAGCATAAAACATCTCTTTTACATTTGTGCACACAAGCATCTGCCCACATGCTGCAGTTCAAAAAACACTGAAAAAGTATTCTCTTTTATGACTGAATATTTTTGGATACTTTATCGTCCTTGGACAGTCTGAAAGAGGATGCATTCATTATTTATTGTGGAATATGAATGCGCTGTTGCACATCAGGGCCGTTACCTCAGGAGCATCTTGCAGGCTCGACAGTTGGTGTTCTTATCAAATGTGTGCATTTGGAAGTTATGCTGATTGGCTGTGGCTCTCTCCGGCTTGATATTGGACCTGGAAGTAAATAATAATGATGAATTAGAGGAGCTAATTGGGCAATACAGGTTGTGTTTGTGATGAAGCAGTTTGTTTTTTTCTGGTGTTGAATCCACAGGATTAGTGAAAAGCAGACAATCCCATCTGGTTTTCTCACTTACAGACAGTTGTAGACACTGTACAGCTGAAATCTCATGATCCCAAACTTAATAATACTACGATAGAAGTTGTTATCCATGCAAACCCTACCAGGTAATCACACTCACATTGCCATGTCAAACTGCTCCATCCACTTCCTCTTTGTCTCCTCAGTTTTACAAAAGAACTGGAAGCCCTGTTTTCCTTGCAGGTGGATCAGGTAGAAACCATAAGACCACTGGGGAGAAAAAGTGAGTGAGGAACAGATGGCAGAGAGATATGTGGATGGCAATGACAGATATAAGCAGAGAGGCTTGTGACACCTGCATATCCAGATAAATATGTACAAATAAATATAGTACATATGATCACAATTAATTTAGAACTAAAAGATGCTCCACATGCTTTAGCGATGCATCTGGCTAAAAGCTGGAGGGCAAGTCACGGAGCAGATGGGTGCACATGCAATCTTGGCATGACGCCCAAAAACACCACTGCCAAAAATAGGCCTCTATGAGAAGATGAGTTAAAAAAAAGGGTCACTTGAGCTTACCATTTTTCCACTCGACTGGTAAGCATGCAAAAAGAAAGACACCAGAGAAAGACCCAGTTACACATGCAAACATGGACAGACACATGCAGATTCAAAACAAAAGAAAAAAAAAAGCTATGTTAGACCGGTGGTGCAATGCACTGCAGCACATTTTCATGAATCCTAAATGACCTTCATTGCATTTACATGGTCGTCAAGCATGGACGAGCAAAATGCATATCTGACACTTCAATGCATTACTCATAAGTTCCGTATCTGAAATTACCATCAACAAGGTCCTTCAGCTCAAGGGCAACATTTGCAATGATTACACAAGATGTTTCATCACCTGCGCTGGCAAGGCTGCCTTTACAAAGATCTCACTGAATTAGAGGTGATTCTGCTCCATGTCCTCTTAAAAGGAAAGGATGGTTCTTACCTTTTTCATGTCTCTGTTGTTCATGGGGTCGTCCGACATTTTATATGACTGCAGTTCAATAATCTCTTTGAGCTCATAGCTATAGCCTTTCCTCTTGCAGACAATGACCACTTTATCAAACAGGAATATATACCTGAAGACATACACACGCAGTCATTGTTATTTTCAAAGTGAGGACATATTGCTTTTGGCTATGCATGACTTTGTTTCTTCTACCCTTTAGGTAGTTTTTCTGCATAGTTTGGACTCAACTTACCGGTCCTGTTTTGTTCGGTTGACGATGGAGCACACCTTCAGCTCTCCATCGATCTTTGGCCTGCCGTACTCTTCCAGTTTCACCTGCTGCTTAGGTCACAAGGACACACTGAACGTCAATCCACTGCATACTACCACTTCCAAATTTAATGAGAAACCATAAATATTTTAGCTACACTAGAATTTAAGAGAGGTTCCAAATAAATATATAATGAATGGTACAACTCTGAGTCCATGTACTTTTCTGTCTTCCTAATCCAAGTTCTAAGTTTTGTACTGTATGTAATGGCATATTTACAAGCCCCAAAAATAAAATTTAAATGATTGAAAAACAAAAGAGGTGAGCGTAGTTGAAAGTAGAATTTGAGAGGAGAAAATAGAGACAGAAAGAAAAATAAGAAAATGTATCTTTTTAGAAATACTTTGAAAAGTGAACATAAGTCTGAAATGAAAAACCCTAGTTTCATGTTCTGCTTGGCTAAATGGGTTTTTTGGGGACAGTATATAAGCTGAGGATCATGATGGGTGGTGGAAGCATGATGCCAACATTCTTAGCAGAGGGAGAGAAATGTGGACATTTTAACAATGGATTGTTGCTGTGTGACGCTCAGTGACTAATCACATTGGCAAACTTTAAATTCCTGCCTGGTGATAACATTAGTGCCGCTGTATAAGTTTCTATATACAAAAACTGACTTAAACAAAGATGTCAAATCCAGCATTATAAATGACAATAGAAGCCAGAAAATTGGATTATAACTATTACAATGTTAACAAACACCATATTTATTTTATTTAATTTACTTGAGGGTAATGTGACCAAGTTAAACTTCACTGGTGGCAGGTTTCAAAGTAGGGCAACTTCCTGATTCAAAAAGAAAAGGTTGAAAGCACCTGAAGTTATGACTTCAGGTGACAGATCTTTCACTCCAACACTAAAGCAATTTATAGCAATCCTTTTTGGGGAACACTCGTTCTTTCCCATCTTTATGCTGTTCAAAGATAACCAGCTGCTAGGTAAAGCCATATTTTAAGCATTTAGGATTTGAATGATGTTGGGAGTTGAACACCGATAATCTTTCCACCTCATCACATTCATGCTTACTGTAATCAATGTTTTAAAAAAGAGACACTTGTCTATTTTGAAATTTTCTGTAGATAGATAGATAGATAATAGATAGATAACATTGTTCATTTAAAGGCACCTAAACATGAATTCAGCCACATAATCTTTTCTAAAAAAAACTCAAAGGAAAAGATTTAACAAAGGAGTCCACAGCACTTACAAGATTTTCGATTGAACTTTGGAATTCGCTGATTTTCTTCAGTGTCTCATTGTCCCTCTTGACTTCATTGATGTACATGGCTAGGTCCTGTGAGAGAAAGACAAGCAATCTTTCAGCCTTCAACTGAAAATCCTTCTGACATCTGTCATATCGTTGTGGATGTTCAGTCCTTTGAGCCACAGTTGCTGCATAAAACAATTTAACCAGTCTTGGCTACGAGCACTTTGAAGTTATTATGTAACACCTTTTATAACAGCAGTCATAAAAACACACGTTCATTCACATGTATAACACAGACCTGCATGGCCTCCAGAGCCTCCTTCAGCTGCTGTCTCTCTGGTCTGTCAGTTGAGTGACTCAAAAGTTCCTGTGGATGGATGTTATTGATGTTATTATTACTATTATTATTGTTGTAGTTGTTGATGTTGTTGTGAGTAGTAGTAGTGATAGTAGGAGTAATATGCACAAAATATCAGTCCTTGAAAAGAAGGAAAAACCAAAATTATATGTCTTATAACTTTGACTTTATTCATCAGAGGTTTAAGAACTTAAGCTTTATTGAACTGTGTAATCCTTCAGTAGTGAGAGGGGGTTGCTCTGACAGAAGTATAGTTGCTATTTCCTGTACATATAAATGCATTACTGATGTAATTTCAAAAGGAAGCCAGACAGATTGCCAGCCTCCAGCTTTGAAGCTTCTTCCTGGTAACAAGATAATGGTACACTGTTGTCTTCTACAAATCATGTGGCCCTCAGCATGGCAAATCAATAATAAATATGTTACTTTGTTTAAATCCATGACTGTCTGCCTCCTCCACTGACTTACTTGGGTGATTTATAAAAGACTTTAGAGCTGCAGTAAGATGCAGAGCATCTCTTAGGAAGAGATAAACAAGTTGTATCACAGCTTTCACAACATTTGGAATTAAAGTGAAACTGTGTCAGCTGTCCAACTTGTTGGCAAATCTTATAAAAAAAATTCTAACAAGCATGTGTGACACAGAATGTTTTATTTGTCACCTAATATTTGCTTGACCTCCCATTTGCAGTAAATATTGAGACCACATGGGATATTCTGGCAGAGCTGTGCAAGAAAGCTTTATGTTTTGAACCTCATACTTGCATTCAGATTAAAAAAATTTATCAGTCGGTCAGTGCTATAATTTGCTGCACTTTCATATTTGCTTAGACTCATATATTTAGACAACTTAGAGCTAAAACAGGATGTGAGAATTAAAATTTTAACTTGTTTTGTCAGTTGTATTTGTCTTTGTGGTACTATTTCATTTGACTCAATTTGAAATGGGCAATAGACATGCTAATGGCAGATTTTCGAACCGGGAAACCAAAAAGAAAGACAGCCATTCTTAATAGTATTCATTTCAGATGCTTCTTCCTTATTATGACAACTCTAAAATGCCATGAAAAGGGTCATTTGCACTGCAGTTCTTGTCACAGCCAACTCTTTCACATGCTTACAATAAGCAATGAGCTTCTTTGAAAAGGGTGTGACACTGGGTAACTGCCCCCCCTTCAAAGTTCCACCCCCACTGTGTATTCACCATGAACACTCTAAAGTTCAGAGACAAGGACCCTCACTGGCTCCCCACCTGCATCTGCACCGGCAAAACAGAAAGAAAACTGCTGCTATTTGGCCCAATTTCAGCTTAATTTGATCTATTTTTATCCAAGTGACCTGCTGACTCAGCAGTATTTTTCCCCATGGCCTGAACCCAAGGGAGTGCGGCCAGTGACAACATGCTGCTGCACAGTCAATAAGCTCAACTTTATGTGAAAGATACGATCACATGGGTTCATAAAAAATGCTGGAAATTCATCAAATATTCAAACCCTGCTTGAGGAGAAAGACTTCTGAGATGACTGTGCTGAATTCACTTTATTTAGTGTGCAGCTATAATACATAAAAGATAAAGACAGAATAATATTCACACCGTGACCAAGTCGGAAAACACTACGGCGATGATATCTATTGAAAATCGACTGAAGATGTGCCCTTAGGCATGACTGGGCACACACACAAAAAACGGGCCTTGTCAGTGTGACAGGCCCCAAGGCTACAGCATACAGCAGTGTTTTACTGCGAAGCTGTGGGAAGCAGTGAAATGGAGTGCGTTTA
This sequence comes from Acanthurus lineatus, assembly GCA_029814665.1. NCBI lineage: Eukaryota > Metazoa > Chordata > Actinopteri > Acanthuriformes > Acanthuridae > Acanthurus > Acanthurus lineatus. The sequence continues at coordinate 6,543,543 of JAPZDV010000011.1, read as the reverse complement.
ATCTGATTAGTGCACGGTTGATTTGACCTCAGTGCCTTGCTGAGACTCTTGCAGGGGTTCGATTCAAGCTAATAGAGAAGTCCCAGCAGCCTCTGTGTAGTCCTGCAATCACCTGATGCAAACACTTCGCCTCCACCCCAGTCCATTACGCACCGCATCATAAACTCATATGCTCATCCATAATTGAGATGCAAAGTCAATTAATCATGGGGAAACGTTACAGTGGCCAACTTGTTTTATACATGAACGCCAAGAGGAAAGCTGCAGGGAGAAATGTTGACTGAGATATGAGTGGTCAGATACTGTGCTTAAATACATTTGCATATCAGGACAGGTGGCATCAGCGCGTGACTGCACTGAATGATTACAGAAACCTCTGGCTTATTAATTCCTACCACCAAAAGCCCAAAGGAATTCTGCTCATTATGAAAGGAGCCAAACAAAAGCTGAAAATATACATATATGAGAGACAGATGTCCTGCAAATGTTTAGCTGAGGTATTTGATAAATAATCCAAATTTTAAAAAAAAATAGGTTGTCAATTAATTTTCCATCTTTAGAAATAAGAAATAAGACACTTGTTTAAGTCCTTCACATGACTGCAAAGCTTAACAGCAAAGATGTCAATATGTTTTCTGCCAAAAACACCAAAAGGAAGCCTCATCTTTGACTCAATTATCCTAAATTGATATTTACAATTAAAAAAACTCATCAAAAATGTATTTTTGAAAGGACAGAGCACATCAACAGTAAAAAAAGACTGTACCAGCACAAGGCTGACACACAAAATAAGCTGTATTACTTTAAATGCCAAGTGGCAGTGTGTGTCAGCACAGTGACTTATTACAGTTACAAAGTGCAAGTAACAGTTTCCAAAAGGGCAGAGTAGTCAATCCTCAACTTCTTTTCATGTGGTGAGGCTAAAAGCCTGGAAAATTATGACATAAATGAGCAAGAAAAACAACAAAACCAGAAGAAACAAGGAGGTCACCAGTAAAAGATCGACAGGAATAGACAGATTCCATACAGGGTTGTTTTTTATGCAACAGCCAAAATTAGAGCAGAAATGAATCATCGTCTCTGTGACGAAATCTCAACAAAGAGCTTCAAAATGCTGGTATTTACAGGAGGCCTTTCATTTAAAGACTGTTTGTGTCTGACGAACCCAAATGAATCTTATGGTCTGCAAAGAAAAATAACACTGGGTTTTATAAAGATCATAAGTTCTGGTTATTTTTCTTTTATTTTTTCTACATTTAGAATATTTTGCATTTTGTGAAAGTTGCCTAAGCTTGATCCAACATGTCGCAGGATTGGCTATATAGTGCAGAATGTGTAGCCTTTTTATCAGAAATCACAAGGTCAGAAATTTGCATCGTAAAATCATCTAAAGAACTTAAATGTGTTCTAAAAGTAACATTCTTGGTGCTATTTTAGGCACATAATCATAGCTCGTACATCTGCTCATGTAAATCTCCAAGGGCTATATTTGCTTTATTAACACAGAAAGAGGCAACTGTCTTTTTTTGGATATTATGTTTCTTGAGAATCTTTATATTCACTTCAGAAGTGTTGTAGTCTATACACAGCTGGAAGGAAACTGACAATCTACTTTATTAATAAATACTTTAATAATATATCACTGATTGAGTCAGAGACAGCAGATTGGACATCACTGCAGGAGAAGTTTCTATAAATGTTATAATACTTTTATGTCACTATGAACTGAGTTGCTATTCAGATGAAAAACAACAGATGTGAATCCAAACTGACTAAAGCAAAGAAGAAAGCAACAAGTTTTTGATCTTTAAAGCTTTTAGGGAGTGAGCGATATGTAAAACAGGGAAAGTTAAGTGTTGAAAAGCATGTTCCAGTCCATCAACTTTAATTGGAAAAATGACAGATTTCCTTTCTCTAGCAGACCAGAGACAGTAGAGTAGCTGTAGAGTATTCAAAGATGGACTGATTCTGTTATGAGAGCTAATTATGGTCCATGTTTCCTTTACCTTATCTGTCTCCTTTAGGACAAAATGGCGTAAAATAACTTTTTTTTAAAATATTGTGTACTAAAAAATGACCGTTCTCTGTGCTTTGCTGTTCTTACCTTCAGTAGCAGATGATACTTTAGCACCCGCTGCATTGGAACCACCAGAAGATCCTGCAGCTTGAACTTCCCTTCCTGCACTTTCATAGTGCATTCCTGTGGAACAATGACACAAGCAGCAGAGCAAATTTTTACATGTTGCATAATGCAGCATTGCAAATTTCCCACTAACAAGCATTCATTCACGTCTGAATAATTCATTGTGTCTTGTTGCATCTCTGTGATTGCTTCCACACATTCATGGGGCATTCCATTAGCAACAAGGCCAGTTTATTCTGTCTGGGCACAAAAGCTCTGGTCGTGGCAGCCATTTGTGATGCAGTAACGCTGCTGACTGGGAAATTCTTCTTAAACAGTGCATACATTCTATACGTTCTGCATTGGCTCTATAAGAAACTTTCTGTTGTGAGCAGCATCCTATAAGTTTTCCTCACAGCGGTTTGTGTAGGCATGTCTATATGCATTTTCTGACAAATGGAGTCTCCAGTCTTTGAATTTATAATGCAAGTCTGACTAGTCCAGTTCATGTGACTTGCTACATCTTGACTACCTGGTGCTGAAATCGCTTCATTTTGATGCCAACACCTCCTCATGCAAGTCACTGGCCTTTCCTCTCACTATTACAGAAGTGTTAGCCTTCTTTATCTGATTCTTCTAAAGGATTCTAGTGAACAGAAGAACACAGATATAGTAGGACACAAAGAGGGAGGTCTTGCAGCCAAACTGGACTCTGAATATCAACCGTGTATTAAAACTGAAGAAGATTTTACAAGACAAGCCTCACTTCAAATTTATTCCATTCCTAACTTTATAAACAGGGTAAGTCGAATCATGTTTGATTCAACATAGTATTACAAATTAAACAGTTCTGAGGGCAAGTTTGCAAGTTGCATTATTTGCCTGCATGATTTCATCAAAAGTTGCCCATGACAATAGCAACTTAGGACAACTTTTATGAATTTATCTTGGTTATTATTCAGTCCATATTATTGTTTACTCAACAGTAAATTTCATTCATTCTTATTTCATGACTAAAAATGTATTATTGCTGATGGAACATGGTTGTATTATTTTAGATGGCAGCTGTCTAGTTTGAAACATAATTTATTGTTTTTAAATGACGCAGACATTTACTGCATGATAGATGTCAGCATTTATTTCTTTTCTTCTGCAAGAAAATGATGGTTCAGGAGGATCAAAGGCAAACAGTCTATTTTCTTTTTGAAACTATACCCGAAAATATAAACAAACTATACACGGCATTGTGTAACAATATATAATCATGTTTCTGTTTATACTTAAACATCCAATGCGGTGCCCAAGCACTGTAGGGGCAAGATAAACATAAATCTACACAATTACTAGTGAGGCTAAAAATAATAAGTTTCATTGTCAAGAAATCTGTTGTTTATTGTCCTGATGAATCAGTTAAATTAGATCTTTAAATATCTTGTTTTATCTGTATCAGTTTACAAAACTTACAAAATATATAAAATAAATTTACACAATTACTGTGTTACAATCTAGTCTATATAAAACCAACACAAACAGATGTTGCATTGTGGCTATAAATGGTTTCATCAGGTCTTATTTTTTCAGTCAGGCCTTTGGCTCAAACCACCTCACTAATTTCCAAATGATCCCTTAAAGGGTAACATATCACAGGTTTTTACTCAAGTGGGTCCATAAAGAGCCAGATGTTCTGAACCTTACCTGCCTACTCATTTTAATTCTGTCTGAAGAAGCTAAACTGTGATATATATATTTTTTAATGAATAAAAATCTGAGTCTTTATATGATGGAATGAGCGGTGAAGAACATTACCTCCACTTTAATCTTGATGTCCTCTCGCGTTGCCATTAACTCATCCAGTGTCTTTTGGGCGTTCTCCATGTGGCTGCAGTACTGACCGTAGATCAGCAACCTGGTAAAGAGCACAATTTCAACAACAAGCGTTAATGTCAGCACACGGTCACAGCCCGTCATCCTTCACAGCATGTAAAAAGGAAACAAAGCATTTGTTTTTAACAAAGTACATTTCCTTCTGCCAGGTCCCTTTAGACTGTGCACTGAAAGACACACTGCATCTCAGCTCGGTCACACTAGTGTTGTGTTTGTGCCTTTCAGACAATGGGACAGAAACGTGGGCACTATCTCCTTCACTCACTGTGTAGCATTAAAAAACATTGCTCCAAAAAACCTCTAAAGGCTCTGTGAAACACCAAACACATTTTTCCCTGAAAGTACAGAAAAGCTATAAACAAAATCTGAGTAAAAAACAAGCTGCTCTATCACTCAAGTATTGAAAGACAAGTATAACCAGTCTCCTGCTTGCTGATTAAATTTCATTTTAAGGCTTTTTCTACATTCGTTCCCACAAGGCCCTCTGCAGCTGAACACATCGTACAAATGTTCCAGCTCCGAACGATGAAACATTAATGTCAGTCAGAAGGAATCTACGGCTGAGATTTTAATCCAGATATTTTCTGCCTCTTCTCTGCAAGTGTGGGAACATTTTAAGACATGTAGGCTCGTAATAAGTGTTTAAGTCTAAGTGATATGGTGAGAAATCTAAAAATCTGGCTTAATAAGGACTAATGAGGCTCAACTTTCAGAGTCTTAGGAATATATCATATCTTTATAAAAACCAAAAAGACAAAAGAGATTTCTGTTTGAGTCCACAATTAGCTGAAGTGGTTATTGCTTCGCTGCCCGTAGGCAATGTTAATAATGCACATTAATGTTAAGACTGATAACACAATTTGAGAGGTCAGCCTCAGAGTCATTTGGCACTATAGGCGGCAGATAAATTAATATGTGAATAAATGTATTATGATTAGGAGTGTGTATGAATAGCATGAATAAGTAATGAGTGGGTTCTGATCCCAGGGCATCATTTGGAAAGGCTGCATCCTCTCGCTAATAATCTGAAATCACAGAGCGCTAATGAAAGATGCAGCTTTATATCAGCTACTTTGCAGAGTTCCTCTTATCAGCGTGTGAAAAAAAAAAAAAGAATCTCTTAATTTTGAGCAGGGAGGATATGAGAGCTGAGTTCATTAGATATTACAATGGGACTCCGACACAGATCTGTGGGTTCAGCTGGGAGGAAGTTCAAAGTCATCTTGCCTGGAGGATGCCACTGCACATGGCACACATTCCTCTCGCTCGCTCGCTCAGTCAAAGTAGGGCATTGGCACGGCTGGCACTGGGGCTACCCCACCACACCCACCCCCACCCGCCCTCCACCCCTACCCTGCGTAGAGTTGGCACCCCGGTCTCTCTCTCTCTCTCTGGATCTTGAACGTGTCGAGGCGGTGCAAAGAGCTGGCACCCTGAAGTCTAACCGAGCAACTGAAAGATCCGTGATGCAGACAAGAGCAGCACTGCAACGGACCAATCAGGGGGAGTTTGTGTGATGAAGCATTGGTGCCACTACTGTGAATACAACTACTACATCACATGACATCCCCGCTCTTCCCACTACACACACAAACGCTTACATATTATGTTTTTTTCTATTTTGTATTTGGCACTTTTATCGACAGACATTTTTTTTAGAGCAGCCTGTCAGTTTAAAGCAATTTCCGCTTCATGCTTCCAGATGTTGTTTCCTGGCTGCAAGAGGACGTAGCTCCCTGTAGTTTACAGTAAACAAGGTCAGCTTTAACCGTCTTCTATTAAAATTAATTAATTAGAGAAATAAATACAAAAAGGTACTAAATGGGCACACAATTAGTGCTGTAATGAATAACCAGTGTTTTTGTCAGTTATTTAAAAAATAGCATCAGCAACTATTTGATAAAAGATAACAGTTTGGTTGATAAAGTCATTTTTAATGCAAAACTGCTGGTTCCACCATCAAATATGATAATTTGCTGCTTTTCTTTTACATGACTTGAGGTAAAATTGGGCTTTGGATTATTAGTTGGTTATGTTTAAAACAAATACAAACATTATTTCGCAAATTATGAAATATTACATGTAAAAAGGCTTCATATTGAAAACAGATTTCAAAATAATGACAGCAGGACTGCTGTGAGGATCTAATTAAAGCAACAATTTTTCTCCAGCAGTGTTTCTAAACATTAAGGCTGTAGACTGTGATTTGGTTTCATATTTTTCCCAGAGAGGAACCTCTGAGGGCTGAACCAAAATTCTCCTCTTGAAAGCAACATTTCTATCAGACCCCGTTTTATCTGTTGATCGTCCTCTGCTCCACAGAGCTCCATCACTGATGATCAGTGGAGCTTTACTGGAGCCCAGGAGGAGTTTTGACTACAGCCCCCCTGCAGTGAGGCTCCTACCCTTGTTAAACTGGCCCTGGGCTAACAAGCCCCTGATTAAGACTTGATCCACACTCGCAGAGACAGCTCCCCTCAACTCCCGCCCCACTAGGACGACAAAGTGATTGAGATTAATGGGTTCTTGATCAATTATAAGACAGCAGGCTGACTGTGCAGCGTAGCGAGGATCCAGAGGCACCCATTTCTATAGCGGGTTATCGGGACACAAAGTGACATGAAGGTCTTCTTTTCAGAAGCTGCTGTATGACAGGATTACGAAGGACTCAAGCTTCTGGTGCTAAAGTGAGTATATCAGTGTGAGAGTTTAAGTGATTTAAGTTACTTTGGCAGTCATGAGTACGTGGGTGTAAAGAAATTTTCTAAGAGGAAGATGAAAAAAGACAAGGTAGAAAAAAAATATGGTGTTTTAGGTTTTAAGCTTTTATAGTCACATACTCATACGCATCTATATTGTGCAGTTGTTTGCCTATTGGCCCCTTCAGTGCTGTTTGGTTTATTACATTTTATTGATATGTACTATTGAGTATCATATGAATATAACATATGCACAACAGGAGAAGAGGATACATAAACACTATAACATATCTAGTAAAGATTAGAATAATGTGCATCTATCAAATAAGGTGCAGATATTAAAAATGGGATGCAGGGGAAGGGTGGAGCCCCTTTTTAACCTGATCCTATGACTCGGTAGCACCTTCGTGGTTGTGACAGTTCAGAAAAGCCAATCCAAAGGCTCAAATCCTTTGTGATTTGTCCTGCAGTGTCTGGAGTAATGTCTTGTTCCATGCAGCCACTGTGGTACATCTGATTGTCTGTCTCTCTGCAGGACCTTGCGGTGCTGCTGCCACACCAGGGAGTAATGTTCCCTGACAATAAGCGCTTTCTACAGTGCAAGTGAAGAATTTTTTTGATCATTAACGTATTCCTATGTCTTTTAGTTCTGAGTATTTGCGTAGACAGACCACATCAGGTTTTCTGTGATGCTGACTGAGGCACATGAAGTGGTTCTCCACTGTGGTTCTGTCAATCATGAGCGAGGGTGTACTTCCTCTGTGCCAAAACTCTAAATCAGCACCTGGGTTTTTGCTGACACTCAGTGAGAGGCAGTGAGAAGCAACTTCTCCTGGCTGACTCACCTTTTGATAGCAAACTTTATTACTCTGAAGTGACCACACAGTCATGTGTGTATTGGTATTAGAGAATGAGGTTCAGAACACAGCCTGGCAGCGCCTGACCCGGCGGTCTGCCTGTCAGGAAGTCCAAGACCCATTTGCACAAAGAAGTGCTCAGCCTGGATGCATAAAAATAAAAATGAGCTTGTTGGGAACATTTTTATTTAATTCAAATTACAGTTATCTAGATGGTTAAGGGTCGTGTGCAGCACACAGGTGAAGCAGTCATCAGCTAAAGTGTTGGATCTTAAATCAAGCTGAAGAGAGTCTCATGTGCTGGGTAGTGAAGAGCTGTTGTGGTCTTTTACTAGCCCCTTGAATCACCTCATGTGAACATCACAGATGTGAGCACCAATAGATGGTCGTTATTCAGGCCTATTGGGTGGACTTTCAGGAGCTCGGGGGCAACAATGGCCTTTTTGAGGAATGTGGGGATGACAGACTGGGCCGAGGAGAGGTTTAAAATTGTTGTGAACCCTCATTCTGGATGATCAACACAGGCCTTGAGATTCACCAGAGTAGCTGTCTGATCATGACGTCAACTGGATGTTTGCACTGCTGAAAGCCCATCTGAGTTTGTGCTCTAAGACTATGATTACTCTCTCCTCTCTGTCTGAGAAGGCTCACTTCCTTAATGTAGATCTGTAGTAGCACCTTTAACACACAAAGACATTATTTAGTTCATCCTTCAGGGAGGCTTCAGCACTCACTGTTTTCCCATGTGTTGTCCTCTGTGGTCCTTAGTCAAAAGATTGAGACTCTACTTTGTATTTGAATCACCTCAAAGACTCCTTTATGGCTTCTACAGGTTGGGGACGCTCTCTTCTATACCTTTAAATTCCCCAAAGTCAGTTCTGCATTGTATCCAGTAGTTTATTCCTCCAGTGCATCATGAATGCATCCACCCGCATGATTTAAAATGACTGTAGGCTCACAGTCATCCACCAATGTACCACTAAGCACCCCCTCAAAGAAACGTTTATCTCAAGGACTTGTTCTACAATATCTGAAGGCAAGATGTAATGAAGTTTGTTTGCAAGCCAATGCATATTCATCAGTGTGTGGCCCTTAATAAGGAAAATGCCCTCAAAGGGAGAGTTTCTCTCACAGCAACGTCAGGAGCTGAGTGCACAAAAATGATTAAAGGAATGATTTGTTTGCTCATCTGAATGAGCGCAGACAGCCAGCGCTACAACACTGCAATAAGACCTTATTACCTCTTTAGCCTCTTAAATGTTATAGTTTTGGTTTTATGGCCTATTTATTGTATAGTTCACTGGCAGTGCTCCCATTAGCCTCGTTTGCAGCAGCAGAAGGAAGCTGTTTTCAGCAAACAAGCTCTTGAAAGGGGAAAAAAAAACAAAAAAAAGACTTTTCACTACCTATTTGGCAGGCAAACAAAGTCAGCAATTGGCTGTTGAAGAAATTGAGGCATTTAGCACCTAAAGGGCCAGATGTTATTGACATGAGATGTGGAAAACACAACATAGTTAACATGAGGCTGTTTATTTGATTTTGACTCAGAAACAAAATATTAAACAGTGCTCAGAGCCACAGTAATGTCACCTTTTGGTTTGTGGAGTATTATATTCATTACTGGATGATAAAGTGAAACTGGAGGGAATTTGCATTGCCTTTAATGACTTCTGACACCCAGCAGACAGTTGACAGCTTTTGTTACTCAAAACAGCCACACCTTTAATTATGCATAACTTCAAACCTCAATATAATTCAAACAGCAGACTTAAATAAAAATGCACGCCCTGTACAGCTGTCACAAAATTGTAAATTAATTATAGAGACCAAAACAGTTTTTTGAACAAGGCCTCGAACATGTTGTGAAGTTGGGCATTTTGATATGGGGCTCTATGGGAATTGACTTTTGGAGTCAGTCTCCGGTGGAGAGTCTAAAATAATGCAGCATTTTGTTCTCTACACAAAAGAAGAATGACGCCGGTTGAAAGACAGCACCTTTTTGTTATTCAGTGTATAAACAAAATCAGGGAAGGCATCTCTGTCTGCCACAAAAATATCTCTTACAGACCTGGTGAAATAATGACCGGGTCTTTGGTTGACATGCTGTGTGGAAACAAGTTATATATTTACACATTTAATGACAGCCTTTGAGACTGCAGAGGCTATTCAGTGGCTCTGTCTGCTTTACTGAGGTACCAACTCATCATTTCCTGTTCTCCTTGTGTCTTGGCTTAAATATTTGTATCATGAAATATGGCATACACAAGCACATAAACATAACTCTGAATTCAGGATTCAGTATCTTAATTGAAGCATAAACATCATTTCGGATGCACTTAGTGACTGCAGCCTGCATCAGCTGTTTTTCTGCAAAACAACTTAAGGAACCCTGAACATCATTAGAGCTTCAAGAGGAGAGACAACGATAAAAGCATGACTCTCAATACCTCATGGAGAATATTCTAACAATTATAAAGGCAAACAATTGCAGAAAGATTCTCAAGGTCCAATATTTACAAGAGTGGAGCACTGTTGCTGCAAAATCCAGCCTGTTTTCATGCAGACTGTATTTATCACAATACCATCTTCGCTTTTTAATGCATTTAAGTAAATGTTCATTTTCCTCTCATTTTTAAATAGGTAAATATAAAACAGGTCTGAGGGGGGATTATACGCATGCAAAACTTGAAAGAAAAGTCTGCAAACATGCAAGAATGAGAAAAAGAAGAATCATATGGAAAAATTTAAACAGCAAAGTTCTCTGAGACAGTTTTCCTTCAGGTTAGAGTGTCTGCTGGTGCAGTAAGAACTTTCTGTTTATTCTTTCCAGTGATACTGCTATTGCCCTGCATTGCCTGGCCTCTTTTACAACGAAAATGCTGTTGTGCATGTTATTTCACAGAAAATGCAATTTTGAGTAACTGTGCCCTGAGCCTTCACCCCCCACCACTGTGGAGCCCTGTGAGCCGAGCCGAGCGACGCAGGAAATCTCCAAGCAAACCAGAAGTGACAGGCTGTGGAGCCAGCTAATATTCTCTGACACATGGCATTGGGACCCCCTCACCTCCACTCAACATATCCAGCACACAGCAAATGGAGGAGAACATAGAGCAAAGACCTCCGATAAAGAGGCTCATAGAGCGGCCATGATTAGGCAGTGCGGGGATATCAGGAAGCCAGATTACTCCGGAAATGAGTTGGGGAATGTCGCAAATGAGGATATCAACAAGAGGGTACTTAGGTGCCCATTTAGTTTATAGAGCTTCCTCTGAGTGCACTTTTCCATTCAGCTCAGCTCTGGCTGCTTAAGAACTGAGAAGTAGTCGAGATAAACCGGTGACATTTCCAGCGTGGCATTCAGTTCAGTGACAAACAAAAAAAAAGCTTTTCATCTTCGGCACCGCCGCGTGCACACAAAAAAAAAAACAAAAAAAAAACCGATACAAGCACATTGTTGTAAAGGTCACAGGGACTTACAAGCATAGATAACCAAATTAATTATGCAGAGCCAGGTCCTCAGGAAAATCGCCAAGATGGCTGATGAGAGCGAAATGTCTGGGTCCAAATCCCCTGGTCACTGTTGCTTATCGCTACACAGAGACAAGACGCTGCAATGGCTCATAATGAGGCAGGTATACATGTCAATCACATGCTGAGAGTCAAAGCCGCTGACGCATTAAATCTGCAAATCAAATGAAGTGCTTTCTTAAAATAACCCTGTGTTGCATTTTGGATAATGTCACTAAAGGTAAATAATATTAACAATGAGGACATGTCAAAGGCAAATTTGTTTATGAATAGAGAGTAAGTCTGCCAGAGATAGAAGAGTCAAACCTTTGACAAAACAACCAGGTGAAACTTTTTTTAGAGGCAGTTTTCAGAGTATCTCACTGAATCCAAGTAACAGACATGAGGGTCAGTCAGACATCTGGAGACAATTCATAAAGTGACTGCAATTACTGCAACTATTCAGTGACACGTGGACAATTTGTAAAAGAGGATGTTTAGTTTGGTTACAGATTTGTTTTATAAGATAGATGTGGCAGCAAGAGCTTCCTGTAAAATACACCTCTGACCTGTCCAGGTGCTGTCTTAGTCAGTCTTCCTCTCACATTCCTCTCACATTTGTATAATTGGGACGTTTGTTTCACATGACTGACAAGTGGAGTGTTTTGTTATCTTTTGTAAATTTGTTTTATGGCCTTGGCTACAAACCAAGTCAATGCGTTATCAGTGCAAATGCTCCTGGTGTTTCACATGATGATTTAATAGAAAAACGGTGGCATATTGGCAAGCAGTACTGCTGCTAAAAGTTATAAAATGTAGTCACGCTGTCTTCAAAAATAGTCGTAAAATGCAGATGGTCTCAGTCTGGAGCCATGACAAGGCGTTCTTTACTTGTTTTATTATCCCTTTTGGCTAGAGAGACATAAAAAACAGGGCTTTAATTACAATCCCATATCCAAAAAACAAACAAAAAAATCTTTATTCTACTCAATCAACAACATAAATGACAGAACTGTACTAACTGCTGTTTCTGCTTAACGCTTAAGTTAGTAGTTTTCCCCTCCATTTTCTCCATCCTTTAATACTGCATCTTCTGGATTCTCATGTCAGAAGTCCTTTACGTGGACCTCTGACTAGCTGGACCTTATCTGGGATTGCATGCAAATGAAGATTTCCAGCCGCTGCTCAATAAGATCAGGGAACCAGATGAGCTATACCAGGAAGGAGGAGGTAAGAGTGTGTGCATGCGTGTGTGAGATAGAGTGGGAGAGTATGTGCCTGTCTCTATCTATTAGCAGGAATATAGTCTCTAGTGTCACACTAACTTTGTGTTACATGACCCTCTAGGCTTAAGGAAGAGGCCTGCGACGGGCCCATTATCTATGCAAACTGACGCCGACCAAAAGAAACGCTGTGACTGCCTGTTTCAGGTTGGAAGGATGAGAGAGAGAGAGGAAAAAAAAAAGTATGTGTGCTATCAGGGTCACTGTGCAGAGGAATATAAAAAACACACTTTTGTATGCAAGAACAGGTACACACACACACACACACACACACACACACACAGACACACAGACGCAGCAAAATGTGTGACTCACTCCTGCTGTAATGGTTATATCAGTGGAAGAGAGTGGCATATCCATGACTGTGTATGGGATTATGACCGGGGCCAGAACCTATCATCACTATCATTACCATTACCTATGAAGCAGCCACACTCCACACAGCAGGGAGGCAAATCACTGCTCCCCTCAGGGATGCAAATTATCCACACGTTGCTCAGCAGCTGGGCAAGATGGAGATGCATCTGAGAGAAAAGCCTGTTCACTATTAAAGTCGTATTTACAGCATTTTCTACCCACAGAAATCTCTTTCTTTTTCAGTCATTTCTGCCTGAAAGAGAATCTTAAAATAAGCAAAAGCAAACAGCCTGTGTAATAGGAATATTTTAACTTCTTTCCAATAAATTACTTATTTTTAAGAATTTTCCATCTTGAAACATGAGGCAGGGGCTGTACTAGAGTGAGAAAAATTAAACCTTTAGCAAATAATTGAACCAAGTTGATTTGAAGAAACAGGGTAAATTATTCTCTACACTTGGTGACTTTTTCCCATTTTTGTGAAAATAAAGATTCAATTTTACTGACAAAACTTACTGGATGGGAAAGAAAAATGCATTTTTGAAGTGAAACAAATTTTACACTACTGTAGAACCAGAGTTTGGTTTAGAGACAAAGAACATGCTAATAACAAAAAAAAGAATACTGTGAAAGAACAAGAGGAGAGACAACAGGTACAGGGATTTAACCGTGACATGCCGGTGCAGTCTTGAGTGGATTTACTCTAATCGTTTTGATTAAATGGAAAACAATTGGTTACATGCTCTCTCAGCTTTTTCCTCTAACATGTTTTGTTTTAATTGACTTATTCTTTGAACGCTGATCCCAGCAATCCTCTGACTGATCTGTGGAAAGCTACTTGACTTGATGCAGCCTCCTGAATTTTAAAGGCCTATAAAAAAGATGCAGCTTCCTCTCAAACTGAGACACATCCAGACACACTATGTGCATGAAATAACTCAACTTGTGCATGTGCATGGTCCAATAACATTTACAAATTTCAGCTAACTCACCTTTCCTTGAAGTCGAGGAAGATCTTGCCCAGGCCACTTCCTCCACTCACCATGTTCTGGTCGATGGCTCGCAGGAGGGCAAAGTGGACTTTGATTACATCCTGGAGAACATCACAAGTAATGTTAGAATCTTCCAACTCTAATCATATTTCTTCCTTCGTACACACTGTATGTAGTTATTTTTTAGAATACATGAACAGTACACAGGGTGTGTAACAATAAATGTGTTTATGTCAACATGTTCAATACAGGATGTAATATACTAGCTTGGTATACTTAATAATTCATGTGATTACAGTCTTCTTAGTTTATTATGATTTAATTATGTGTAATATCTATGTAATGATATTCACAAGAAGTAAATTTAAAAGAAATCCAAATTTGCAAATGGTGTATCAGTTGTTGTCAGCTAAACACTGCTAGTTAAGTTAAGGTTAAAGCTGGCGATATTTAAAAAATACCATTAAAAAAATGAATAAATAAAAATAAATAAGAATAAGCATTATTCTGTCATTCTAACATCCCCCTTAAGTCCTGAGACTGTTGGCTTCTGCTAAAGAAGTTGATTTTGCTGTTTAAATTACATAAAAGACCATATGTTTCAGTCAGAACAACATAAAAATCTGAACCACTCATTGTGGGATTTCAGTTGCCCCATTGGCTCTGCTCATGTGATCCTCTGGAACAAACCTGAATACGCTTGACACAGAGCATCCCTGAGCTCACAACTCCCCCCTGACAGAAGTACACAACATTTAATGAGCTTGAACTCATATGAAAACATACAAAATTCATGTGCGATTAAAAGCCAATACAGGAGGAGGCTGTGGAGGCGGAGGGAGTTGCATTTTTGAAAGCAAGCAGCAGTGTGGCAGATGGAGAGTTTAGTGAATTAATGTGCACCAAATGTTTATTTGTATCATCTCCTGAGAGAGATAAGTTGTGGACCAACGTGACTGGAGTTAGTTTGGATTGCCTGTTTTAATATAGTGTAAACTTAACTTATATTCACACTTTCCACATTACAATCCCAACAAAAAATCTTCGTATATGTGGAATTGTCTCAAAAGATAGCTGGTGTGCTCATAACAGACGAACAAATCACACTGTGCCAGCAGTGGGCTATTTTTAAATGATAACGATGTAGCAAAAGAGCTTTTTATCTTGTAAGATTTTAGCTGAGTCTGCCAAAATGATCAGTAAGACAACAATCCAGTTCACCATTTATTACTTACACCTGCAGGTGTTAAAAAGGTATTTTATCAGGCTTAAAGTGATAGAAACCTCTTAACAATACACATACAATACACATGGAGACATCACTGTGTCGAGGTTAACTCATTTAACCTGCAAGTTAAGCCTGAGAGAGCAGCAGAGGAGGGAAAAAAGGCTTCAAGGTTGAGTTGAAAAGAGCACACAAGGACTCTTCAATGGTTTATTTGTTTCGCCTTCCACCACCGCGACTGGTAAATATTCACCCTTTTAAAAACAAACTGAATGATGGTGCTTGCCTGGTGGTGGACGACTATAGTTCCTGACACTAAGAAAACTGAGGTTAACCTGCAGGCACAGCCGCTAGCCTGCAGAACAGGAAGTGACCTGTCAGGTGAGTTTTCCAAGCACACACACACACACAGCTCCCCTACAGACAACACAAATTACATCCACACACAGGGAAGATTAGGGCACTATCACATTTAATGCAACATGGCTGGTGGGGGGGTGGAATGGAGAGTGTGTGTTGGTCTTGCTGCACTCAAGCTGAGTAGATTTACATTTACACACCTCAAGATCCAGGTTTATGGTCCCTGCTATAATGGTTCTCCAGTGTTCAGTTTAATTATGAACGCAACACTGAGTGTTGCTTTTTTGTTTTCTTGTAAACTGATTATTGACCAAGCTGTACAGAAAGAATTATATACCATGATCAACTGTTGAGATATTTTTTAAAAAAGTGGATGAAAAGTACTTCGTCTCTGTCTTCCTTCACTGTGATGAACACACTGAGCCATGACAACAAACTCTCAGTGCATATCGAACCGTGAACTTCGCATACCGTTACATCCCTAATATGCATATATACAACACATCCTGTCGTTCATTCAGCCATGCGTACACATATTGAATTATTCACTTGGTGTGCGACACAACCAGGCGTGCTGTATACACATCGTTTTCTTTGCTTGAGTGGTTACTCACCTCCAGATTGACAAAGATAGCCTCCATGTCCTGTGGACTCAAGACTTGCTTCAATGGGATCATGTAATTCTAAAGAGAAACAACAGACAAATAAGTGAAAATGTGTGCTTCTCTTTAAAAGTAAACACTGAAACTTAAATGTTAACTTTAAGGATAGTTGTCTTTTCTATTAAAAATGTGTTGATACAATGGAATAAAGCTCTGGGCAAGCTTTTGGCATATCTATTAGAATTTAGTTGAGGGACAACACAACTAAAACTTTAACTGCGGCAGCATAAGAAGTCAGTACCAGCCCACACTGTTAATGATAGAGCAGCTGCATTGTTACAGCTACTTTTTAAATTTCCTGCTATAACATTGCATCTGCCATAAATGCGTACAATACAGCTGTTCTCAATGCTGCACTTACAGAAGAAAACCCATCCTGTTGTCTCTCGAACGTTGTTTTATGGTTGTCACATTCCATCATCATAATAATAACAAATAGATCAACTACGAAGCAACGGAGAGATGACAGGCTTTATTAACCCCAACTCAATTAAGCTTAATGAGTCCTTTGATCATAAGAAGGTTATTTATTCTCATTTAGTCCCGTGTTGGTCTGACGCGGGAAACACAGGATACACATTTAGTTTAATGAAATTAGCAGAGCGGGTGATTTGTGGCGTCGCATCAAAATCGCGAATGAAATCTGTCAACTAGAAAAGTGATGTGTTAGCAGCACTGATCTCGACAATGGCTCATTATCACACTGAGAGAGACTGTGTGTCTGTGTGTTTGTGTGTTTGGGCGTGTGCACACGCGCGCGTGTGTGTGTGCATAGGAGTGATTTTAAGCATTGGGAGTACTGGCATCAAACGTATTTATTATATTCTGTTATGCAGCACTTACAGAAGGATCTATTGTGTTGGCAGTTGAACAACAAACTAATATGTAGAAAGGATGTTTATGTTTATGACTTTAAGAAAACAATATCGTACATTACACATCGTACATTTATAGTAAATTTTAAATCCTTTTCTGGATTACTTCAACACTTGCTGCCACTGTGTGTGTGTGTCCTCATATATTTACTCGGGCCTGTGATGTGCAGGTCTATACTTAAAGCCCCAGGGGTTAGCATCCCCTGTTGGGGATTGAGCCAATAATAACCAAATCGATCAGCTCCTGTGACATTTGTGCTCCCCAATGAATCTGCCAATAGCTGACATTTCCATGCTGTGACCCGGCCTGCAGGCCCGAGACTCCGACAAAGAAGAAGTGACAAAAGGGAACTCCAACATGACATTGCCTCCGCCAGGACAAAAATGCACATGCATCAGCACACTCTTATGTATGTACACACATAGCACACACAGGCACATCCACATGCACAGACACACACACACACGCATATTGTGGTACAAACCTTCTCAATGTCCTCCAAAGTTTTGTAGTACTTTGCTTCAGTCTCCTGGATTTCCACTAAGCAGCAGTTTCTCTTGTCATCTTCTGTCATACCCATTTTCTATGAGGAGAATGTGAAACAAGATGGGTCAGGACAGTTGGACTGCATGTTTCTAATTATTATCATCTTTTGATTTACAGCACATTTAATTCTATATTATTTATACTATATATAACACTCACTATTTTTAGCATGACTATCAGGGTTAAGTTTCTCATTTTTAGTGTCTTTTCTATGAATATAACATATTTATTTGAAAGTGAAGTTTAAGCTAATGCCAAAGTGCCATTCAGTACCTGAACTTTTAAAATACGAGCACTGTTTAGGATTTTAAAAGACCATTTCAGTGTTTTTCTTCCTTTTCAGTCAATTCTCAAAACATGTCATCATGTTGTGTCTTAGAAATCTAAATCATTCCCAGTGGCCCCTGATTTCTATTCAGTATGAAATCTAATAATAACAAATACTCTTGGTAATGGCCTCAGCTGTGTAATCCATCATATTGCATTGTGAGTGTGAGATAATGCAGGGCAGCTTTTCCAATCAATTTATTCTTAAACTGCTTTGGCACCATGTGGCCATAATGTACCAGTGACAAAATATAACGCAGACTATATGTTGACCATAATCACGTGTCTTTAGCATGTCTGAAAAGCCTGTTTAATTGGGATTTATTAATCCAGGGTATAGGATTGATTGTTTTTGCTAATTGATTTTTTATATTGCCAGAAAATGAATGCACACCAGCAGCTACTAGGACACAATACACAATACATCCAAGAATCTAAAACTGTAGGGTGTTTGTTCAAACATGGCAAGAAAAAAGTAAACATGATGTACTGTTAAGGAGCTGTCCTTTAGGTTAGTCTGTGCTCTACAAAAAATAAAAAATAAATAATAATAATGATATGTGTTTAAATAAAGCACCAGAACAAAGTGTTCACCCACACTGCCTGACTGCAGTCTCTGCTATGGCTTTAACAGAGTGAGAAAGGGAGCCATGTGAGGTGGTTAGCTTTTGTGTGCCACTGTATGTGTGGGCAGGCTGGCTGAACAAGGCATATGTATGCATGTGTACATGTCTCAAGGGTTTTAATTCATAGCTATGCAGGCTTGAGTAGGCGTTGGAAGATGGGCAAAAAATGCCAGCTTGTCAGCACAGGGCGTTCCTCATGATCCCTGCTGCCTGAGTAAGTCACCAGGTTCAAATGTGTATATACACACATATCTTTTTAAAAGAAAAATATAATGCAATGCATATTGTCAGTGAATCACCCAAATGGCCGTGAAAACACTAAGAAAGAAGATTCCCTTTTATTAAATTATTCTGTGCTGTGGTGGTGATTTCAGCAACTTAGCTAAGTCATCTGGGACTGATTTGGCTGCTGAAATCAAGCACTGATAAAACAGAAATTGGGACTAACAGGGTGGAAATGCAAGTCCAGGCCAGGTCTCAGTCTAGCATGTAATCAACCAATAAGAAGCAGGGCTTAAAGCCAGCAGGGTAATATTTATTTGTCTCTTGCTTTGTGTTTCTATGTGGCAGCTGGTGGTCCTCGCTGACGTCAGTTAACACTGCAGTCACCGAGCTGAAGTCACACAACCATCTCCAACAGGGCCTGAGTCAGACTCCAGATGGGTTCTCCTTTTCCCCATGTGTGCGGGTCAGCAACCTAACTAGCAGGTCATTCTCATGGGATGCTGTGAGTGTGTTTAAAGGGATGTGGTGGTGGGAGTTTACTGACGGTGTGGGCTGAGTCACAAGCAAAGCGACACTCACCTGCATGTATCTGATCTGCAGCATTGGGAAAGGCAAAGCAGCGCAGGTCAGAAGTTAAACTTATCAGCAGTTTTGTAAGTAACATCTGAGTGCGTTTAGCATGCAAATACCGAACAAAGGCCCCAGAGACTTTGACAATGCACATCAAAGGGATAACCTATGGTTTATGTGGGAGGAAGTGTGTGTTTCCTCCTCTCAGAGCTATTTTTTTCATTGCATTAATTTTGGAAATAAAGAACAGACTTGAGTGCAATTTTTTTTTCTGCAATACAGTTAAGTGGATGTTGGCATATAAGTCTAAGGATTATATAAAGGATTACTATTACTGAAAATACTTTAGTAATAAACCTTCAGAAGGCATCAGATTTACCATATGACAAAAACCTGAAACAATTACTTCATCTATTCTTGATAAAAACCATCACTAATGATACAAAGGCAGAAATTATGACACAAAGTTCTCACCATGGGTTGTCGTACTTCCACCTTAATGATGTCCTCGTAGATGTCATCCCCATCGTCCTCGCATGGCACACAGTCATAGATGTCATCCTCACCCAAATCATGCTCACTGGGGAAAGAAGATGCACTTTAGTAATATAAAAAGCTGTATCAGGACTCAATCTGAACTCGCAGGATGAGACCTTTCACTCAGCAAAAAAGGCTCAGTATGTCTACTTTAAGATACTCTGATAGGTGAAAACCACTGAGCGTGTACTCATTACCTTTCATGAGCCCTGGCTTGAAGGGGGGATATTGGTGTTCAAGGCAAAGGGACACAGTAGTCAATGTTCACAAACCTCCACTGAGTTACTTTATTGAGTGGCATTTCCCTTTAATGTGTTTATGTTGCTTTGGCACCCAGCTAGCTAACTGACCTTTAATTAGGCGAGCAGCCAGCAGAGCACAGACAGTTACTGTGGAGAAAAGTGTCTTCTGGGAAAGATGCTAAAGCTCTGGGAGTCCACACTGTAGCTCCCTCTCTTCTTGGAAAGCAATTATTGTTGGGGAAACTTATTGAGGTGGCAGTGAAGCCTCAGCAGGAATATGCTTTGGCAATGGGCCCATATCAATATAGTTAATAAACAGGGAGCTTTAGGTTTGCCAAAAAGCAAATAAATGATTAAATACTGTCAATAAATAAAGGTTGTAAGAGTTGCCTGTTAAATAATGGAGGATCAGGGTTCAAGGCAGCTGCTTCCCTGTTTAAACACAAGGCCAATCATGCTGATTGTGTTGATGTTGAGGCTGCATTGTGCTGTAATGCTGCGGACAACAACTTGAGTCATGTTTTTTCACTTGGGCTTGTAACATAAAAGAAAACTGATAAAATAAAAACGTATGTAGAACTAGCCAATAGCAGTCCCTGTTTGCAATAAACCCTTTTATCTATAAGAATAGATATGTTTTTTGTCACAGTTCATTTCATATGTAGTTAAGTATTTTCCATCCATCTAAATTTATTTCATTTAGTTATTTTTAATGTGTTGCTATGGCCACACCTGTTTCACTTGCTTGTTTTTTTTTAAACTTCTTGTTTGAAGTTGGACTAAATTTCTTTGAAAGTGAAGATAACTTTTAAATCTGATAGTTCCTAGGAAAGTTCTTGATAGTGAAAGGTAAGGAGAACGCCACCTGAAATAGTCACCCAAAGGCAGGCTTTTGCCAACAGTCTAAATCCTGTAAATCTTGCTGCAGTAAACAACAATGTAACAATAACAACAATCCACAATATGCACACCATGTCTGTGAGTTATGACTTGATTGAACTCTATATGAGTGAACTTTTTGTTTTGATTTCACATCTCAGAAAAAGGAGGAAAGGGTTGCAAGTGGTGGCCCTGCTAAATGTCCTTGAGTGGGACACTTGATGCCGATCAGCTCATGGGATGCTGTTTTTGTGTTCTGAGCTGGCGTAAGCAGGGGCAAGCGAAAAGAGGATTTATCTTTTTGGATGAAACCTGCCTCATCAGTATGTATCTGTCTGCGATCTCCAGATTCTTCTCCAGCTTCTGCTACTTCTACACTCATGTTTGAATATCCTTGAGGAAAGATACTTCATCCCCTACTTGGCAAATGGGGGCCACAACCTGGTTATCCAGGCACCACACCAACCAGGTCCAGACAGGAAAATTAATTTCACTTTAAATCCTAGAAATTGGATATTTTGTAGGGATTTTTTTACACTTTAATAATTCATGAATATTCAAAAACAACATTTGTGGGAACAGATCTAAAAAAAAAATAAACAGATTTTTGGATTTTCCCCACTGTGATGTGGCCACATCTGACCTTCTGCATCATTGCTCAAATATTCCTCCTGTCACTGTCACAGTATGAAAAGGGGATAAAAAAAATCAGAGAGGATAGAACTGCCCTCAATCAAATATTCAGCTTTGCCATCGTGCTTGTGTGGGCGCTGTTTGAAGTTTTAATTGAGGTGGCTTGGTTCACTCGCAGTTCTGTGGTTCTTCTTTCTTCATTAAGTTAAAGTGGCTCATGTTGAATACTGAGAAGGCTGTGTGGGAGGACAACAGCCAGCCGACGCTGTCCCATCAGCGTCTGCTCTCTGAACTCTGAGACTACAGTAGAATCCACAGAGGCTGACATGTTGCATGCAGGAAAGTATCTTGGAAAGCAGATGTACCTCGTTTTGCACTAATCCCTCAGAGACAGTATTATGATTTTATATGAGGGAGGTCTGGCAAAGTAAAGTGATAAAAACATGATATGTGAAGGGATCTAAGAAGAGCCGTATCTCCAGGGAGACTGAGGAGTTGAAGGGCAGTCTGAAAACGGTCTTTTTAAACAGTAAAGCATAGAAAAATATTGATAACATCAAAAAGAAAAAAGGCAAGCTGAATGGTAACAGGTGCTGTTAAGCAATCTACATCTAATGAACCCAAACTTAATTGACATCAGTGACAGCTTGTCAAAGGGGCATATTTTATTGATTAATGATGCCATTCAATCCCCTTTCTCTTTCACACAGGGTTATTTGTCATTGCAAAATGCTCTTTTGGTGACATCAGTCAATCTTAAACATTTGTACTGCTTTCCATCAATGTTCCATCACTGAGGATCAACAGGTTGGGAGTAAATGTTTCTTATTGGAGGACTTGATTTTTCCATAAATTAGCCAAAAGAATTAGCATTCTATTAAATGTGTATGACCCTTTCACTTTCCCTGATTGTTTGAGATGATCAGATTCTTTAGATTCTAAAAACCTCTGTCAGATGTCTAATTGGTGATGTCATTAATGAGCTTCTTAACTGACACTCTGTTTCCACAGTCAATATGCATTAATCCTGAAGTCAAATAACTCTAATGAGCCCTATACAGGATCTATATGTTGTAATGTATAAGCTTTATCTCCAGTAAATGCTGTACTCGGTATTATAGAATAAAAAAAGCTACTCCTGATGAAAAAAAATACATGTTTGTTTTAAAAATCAAGCACTTTATAAGCTTGAGGTTTTTCAGATGTGGCTAAATGGAGGACAATTTGGCCAATTCCCACATCCTCAGCCGGGCTGTTTGACAGGACTTGCATAAGTGGTGAGTGTGTGTTTGTATGAACATTATGGGAAAGATGGAGAGTGAGAAAGGAGGGACATATTTCTTGCCGGTGTAGTAAAACTGTCGTACCACAACTTTACTATTAACATTCCTATGTCTCTTGGGTTTTGTAGACATTAATAAATTATTCAAATGCATTTATGCACATTTGTATGTGCTTGCGCATGAGTATGCATCAGAATACATCTTTGAGATTGAGAGTGGGAGTAGAGTCCGGAGGACTCATAAATTAGGTCTTATTTTCTGTCTGATTACACAGTGACAGGCAAGAGGGTGTCCAGTGCGTTTGCACGCAATCGGCCATAGAGTTACATCAGTGGGAAGCAGGGACAGAATATGACTCATAATATCAGAGCAACTGAGCACATGTCCCCAGAGGCTGGGCTGCCTCACAGGTTTCTATTAAAATAATATTATTGAGGTTGTTTTTGTTAGAGCTGTGATATATTGTGTGGGGCCTCGGCTTTGGACTGCATGG
>JAPZDV010000011.1:6460981-6519772 GCA_029814665.1 Acanthurus lineatus | reverse complement strand
TACTACATCTGTACAGCTGTTATTCTATGACCAAAACCATAAAAAAACAAAACAAAACAAAACAAAAAAAAAAAAATAAGGAGCCAAGGCCAGATCTCTTAAATTTAAAGTGGCTGAGATGGGTGCTTCAGAGTTTTGGGTTGACAGTAATTTAGTCACTGGAACTGGAAGGTGACCAGTTACAGTCCAGCATGTCTGACTAATGGTGTGTGAAAGCACTGGATTTCCCCTCAAGGGAATCATTGGAGTGATTCTTGTCCTTCATCTTTTTCTTCTTCATCTTCATATTCTTGTCTCCTTTGCAGTGAAGTTACATTGTAAAGTTTTCCTGTGGGTGGCACTACAGGAGAGGTCATGTAATTATCAAAATCAGAATATTTATCCTGGTTGAAACATTAATATTCCCGGTAAATCCCATCAACTTGATTTTGATATATTGTATGTAAATAAGGAATCTTGGCCTGATGGTAAAATAACAGAAAATATCAGTGGATATTAACGTCTCGAGGAAACATCTGCTTGGACACATGAATATTTATCTAATCTTGGACAGACTGGACGACTCACTCATTGTCATCCTTGTGCACTGTTGCTAGCAGGGGGACAATGGACAAAGTCTGCAATAAACTAATCCAGTTGGAGCGAGCATTACTGCTCTCTGTACAAATCATATCAAATGATAAGCCAGCCAAAGGTACTACTCTGGGTTTAACAATATTAAATAGAATTCTATAAGAGAAATATCAGAAGATATACAAGCTAGGCCCCTAGAAACTGGAAGATATTCCACAA
Organism: Acanthurus lineatus; assembly: GCA_029814665.1. Classification (NCBI taxonomy): domain Eukaryota; kingdom Metazoa; phylum Chordata; class Actinopteri; order Acanthuriformes; family Acanthuridae; genus Acanthurus; species Acanthurus lineatus. The sequence goes on along the minus strand of JAPZDV010000011.1, from coordinate 6,518,980 downwards.
AGACAACAGTGGATGTAATTACTCCCTGGTGTAACATTATCAGCTGAAAATATGATTTTTCAAACATCGTATAACTTAGAGTCCAAAAAACTCTGAAACACATTCATAACACAGAAAGTCAGCATTAATATTCTTTACTAGTCCTTTTCTACTTAAAAATGGTTCATTCAGGCTTTAGTCATGTTGTAACATAAAGTCTAGTTTTAAGCTGTGACTTCATGGTGATAAACTATACCTTAGCTGATCTCAATCTATTCTCAGGCTATTGACTTTTCATGTCAATCTGCCCGAGGGATAAATGGAGCAAAATAAACTGCAAAAGAGTGACATCAATGGCTTGTGACACTGTTTGCTCCAGAATGGAAATCTATGTGTGCCTTTCACAGAGGAAATAGTCCCTTGGCGACTTTACCCCACTGCACTTCATGCTTTGTCAATTCCATGATGGAGTCATTCCAGACAGGAAGGACTCAGAGTTAAGCGATGTGAAGACTTGACATCACCACAAGAAGGAAGTAGTGGGGACCAGGTGTATCACATTAACCCCGGGAGACCTCATTAGTTTCAGATGGGCCTCCACGTGACTCAAACACTCGTGCAGACAGACATGGTCAAGCAGAATGCAAACTGGAGCATCCTCACACTCCGTTCATTTACTCTGGTCATTTCCAAGCGAGCTTATACTGACAGCCTGAAGCATCAACCCACCTCACCTGACATGAATTCTTCTGACATGATCTTGTAAAAATGGAAATCATCCAGCACTGAAAGTGACCTCTAATAAACCTCCAAAATGATACACAGTCAACCACAAATATTCCCTCCTATATTTAAGGCCACGCTACTGGATGCAGAACAGTGACAAAAAAAATCAAACAAACGGGTTATACCTTTAAATACAATGTACCATCATTACATTAATGGAGACTGAACCTCCAGCCATCCCCAGAGACCTCTGAAGGGGCACCAGTTCAAGTCTTTTGGCTGCTCCAGATGAAAATGAATCACTTATCGATCGTACGCTGCGCGGACTGCTGGGTTAGACTTCCATTTAACGTTTGGTCTGCTGGCCTGATCTCCGTTTTTTAAATCTCACCTCTGAATCCATTTTTATAGATTTCTTTACAGTGCAGTTAGTATTCCATGTTGTCCTATTATTTAACTTAATGCTGCCATTTTATTGATTTTTACGGTTGGCATATATTTTGTAATACTCCACTATGCAGTTTTATTTCCTCATAATTTTTCTGTGGCAATATTATTGTTTTATTCCTTGCATGTTGTTTTTTTAACAGTACTTTACATCCTGTCATGTTTTATTTTCTTCCTTTGGGATGCTCGTACTCCATCCATGGAAAAATGACTATTATTCTAGTACCATCATAAATGTCCTCTTCCTTACTTTGCAGTTCAGCCAAGCACTCATCGTAAATTATAAATCCATCAATATTCCAGGCTAATTAATAAGTCTTTGATAGCAGGGTTATTGCCAGAGCGGCATATGTACCGAGAGTGTCACACTGTATTAGGTGCAGGACCTGCTGATGAATCAATTATGCGTCTGTCTATTGATGAAACGAAATGCACACATGTTCTCCGTAAAAGGTCAAGAGCAGACGTGCGGCAGAGCGGCATGATTAATTCAATAAGAGCCCACTCTGCACCTACAGGTTACACAAAGAGCACCGTGTTGCGACATCACCGACCACTTCAGAGAAAAAACACAGGAGTTCAGGATCACTGAAGGTTACAGGTACTGAAACTCATTAATGGAAAGAGATTTTACAGGTTAGCAGGCACAACTACAGGCCTATAGAATTAATCTGTGCACAGGGAACAAACCATTACTTGCTCACTTTCTCACTTGCTTTACAAGCTGAATCAGCACTTGTTGCTATGGATACCATGCATTTCACAAATTACAGAAACCCCGACTCTATGGAGGGTGAAATTCTGCATGATGGATTTAGAATAAAATAAAGGGCAAAGAAGCTAACCTTACAGACCTGTATTTTGACACACAGGAAAAAATACATCCAACTGTATGTTCTTTTCTTTCTATGTGCACTTTCTCTCCAGGATCACATTTGCGTGCAAGATTCAGTTCAGTTGTCAAGGAAAGCCCCATGCTCAAAGCTTGCAGGGCTACATGTTTGGCTAAGCTGCACTCTAATCTAGTATTAGCCTGCTTGGCTGGCACTCCACTCCTCTAGCAAGAGCAAATTCCTCTTCCCCGCAAGAAAACCAAAATCATGTATTCAGCGGGCACATATCTATAGCCAGCATGCTCTCCTTTCCATCAGCCGCTCTCCTCCCTCCTATCTTTCTGTGATGAATGACACCCATCTCAGAGGGGTTAACTAATTATTCTCCATTAATCTAAGTTGAGCAGCTGCTGTCATCTCTGGAACCGCTGCCAAGTGCGAGGCCCTGCCACTCTTATACACACCCTGAAAAACCCACCCATCCACCTAGCACACACCAAACCAGGCAGCCAGTCAGTGAGGCAGGCAGAGAGGCAGCCACACCAGAGGCTGGAGCAGAGCTGGTGTCACCATGGCAATGGGAAGAGTGACAGAGGGCTCCACGCTTATGTAATTAGGCAGTCAGAGAAAATTGGAAGAAATGGCAATTCCCCATGAAACATCACAGGATGTGTGCGACATACATGCACAGAGAGTTGTTCTGTATCCAGATATGCTTTTTATGTATTCAAAGCCTCACATATATTTTTATTTAGACTCTTAAAAATACTTAAAACCAGATATAAAATGTCAATACCATCAAAGGTGCCAATTTTTTTCATGTCTCCTTTAATTTTTCACAGTGTGCACATATATATTGCATTGATGGACTAATTTGCAGCATAATCATTTGATTTTTCAATTCATTTTTCATAGTTTAAAGGCATTGTTTTTGTGCTGGGCTCATCGGGATAAGAGCCTGTTAGCTGATAGATTCAATAAGCGAAGTTCTTTTGCATCAGTAGACTGCTTTTCTGCTGGAATATGTGAGGCAGATGAAAATATGCCCAGTGCAATCAAATGTTAAAAACACCTAAATGTCTCCAGATAGTTGCTAAAAACCACTGATGATCAGTCTTGATGTAGTGTGTGTGTGTGTTTGCCTTACATTGTTAGAAGAAAACTGTGTTTAGACAGTCTCATCCTAGAAACTTGTGTCCTATTAGGGAACAAAAAGCTGGTCCCCACAAGGTAAACCATCTAATTTTAGCATTCAGACTTGATTCGTGTTTCAGATTAGGGTTACGTTTGATGGTTATGTAAATGTTAGGATGAGGGTGAGGCATGTGGTTTAGGGGAATGAGTTTAAATTCATAAAAAAGTCCTCCTCCAGGGACAAAAGCAAGTTTGAGTGGGTGTTTTTTTGTGTGTGTGTGTACTTACTCTGCCAGCTCCTCAAGGCTCCGGTACACATCATCCTCATTCAGAGCTGTGTCCTCTGATGGAAAAGGCCTGGTACACACAAAACACACACACATACAGACACAATAAGTGAGAATGGGCACATATAGTTAATTACTTGCAATGCCACAGTTTACCAGGTAGAAAAAAAAAAGTAACCGGTCTGAAACTGCGTGTTCTTTCTTTCTGCCAGGTTGTCACTCTGAGCTCCATCGCTTCAGCAGCACAACAGCATGTTGTACTCCACAGAGGACCCCATCAGTCACAAACAACATTGTCAAAACACATCAACAAACTGCTGCTGACAGATAAAAAACGTGGCATCTTCCCACAGCAAATCTTCTTAGGCATTCAGGGAGGAAAAACAGCCTTTTTTTAAAGATAGATGGATGGCCAGGTGACTTATGAATCCTCTCAGGGGGGTTTGGGGCTGCTTTCAAGGGCCCTCAGGGACGATGTGAAGCATTATAAAATATTGAAAATGACAAGTTTGGAGTTGCAGATTTTTTTTAACATGGCAAAAGTGACCTTCTCTACTTATTTGTACATTTTTTGTAATAAACCACAATAGCTATGAAACACTGCAAGCTATAACAGCATAAAAAAACCAAATTTAGCCAGTGGTACAATAAAGGGACTAATTCATTCTAATGCTTTTCTTAAATGCCTTATCCCGGCTCATTCTGTGTCAACAAACACAATATTTCTAGTAAGTGGTGCAGCATAAAAATGGATGTCTAATCAATTAAGTCATTAAACCGAGTGGATTTATTTCTAATCTCCTTAAAGATATCTGCTTTCTGCCAATGTTATTCTGAAGTGCATGATTAGATCTCGATTGCCTGACTGTGTTTATGATGATGTTTTTTTTTCTTCTTCTTTCTCAAGAGCTGATTGCTACAAATTATAGCCTATTAGCTTAATGTTGTGCACAATTGGAGCTCATTAAATTCTGTGAGGTCATGATCAGAGCTAATCATCAAGCACGCAGACATTACTGCACTAGAAATAGCCTGTATTATTGAAATAAATCTTGAGTATCTCTTATGTTTAAAAGAGGTACTCTCAGGCTGTATCTGCTACCCGCCTGAGCGTGAGGATGCTAAAATTTTGGAATAAAACACACTGTAGGAATTATTGGTTTTTGCCAGCTAGAAAAAAAATGTCTCAAAACTGTGACATTTGTCAGTTTAAAGAGTCTGTTGTTAGTTTTTAGCCCCGGTTTGTTTGTTTTCACAACGACGGCAGCAGACTGCTGTTACCATCCTCACCTCAAGCGATAAATCCCACTCAGTAAGCTACAGTACACAGCTCTGCAAGTCTGACCCTGATTCATTCTGTATAATGTAACTACAAAACACAAGATTTGTTTTCCTACTGTCAAGGAGCAACTGAAAACACATACAAATGCTAAGAACTCTACCATTATTTTAAAAGAGACGGAGAACAGAGCCAGGAATGCTGGGACCAGAGTGAGGCTTTCAGGTTTTATGAGGGCAGCCTGGTGCAAACTGCATCCATTAAATCCATTAATGCATTAAAACAAAGCAATTCAGGACTTTGAATGTTAATATATATGATTCACTCGAAACAAAAAAGTCAATTCACAACATCTTGGGGGATTTCATAGTCATTGCAAGCTTGTTATTTACTAACTTTCCCTGCTGAGGGATTAACAGTCTTCTTATCTTTTTCAAACTACACTGATGAACATTAAAACAAACAAGCATTTTTCTGTAACCATTTGTTTGAGCACAAATATAATTGTAAACAATAAGGTATTAATATTTAGATCCAACACAATTTTAAGGGTCTTAAATAATGAAAGAATAGATGTTGTAAATATCAGTGGCTGATTTGTAAATGTTATCAAGCCAAATAAATTAATCACTTTTGCTTGCCAGAAATGTTACCTTAGCAGCCAAACCATTAAACTTTATAGAGCCTCTGGATGTTTTAAGGTATTATATGTCTGTTTACAGCTACACTAACTATTGTGCAAACTGAACAAAGAGAACAATTACATTCAATGCCAAGTTCTTGAGCGTCTGTAGACAGAAGAGAAACACTTCCAAACATGCATGAGCTTCTTTTCAAGAACTCTATCAAGTCCAGTTGCCTACGACAAACCTTGCTACGAATACACTGTTTCCTATTTGTTTAACCTTCCTTTTATTTCTGGGAATCTTAAAGCTTTTAATCTATTATTTTTTTTTATAGTTATGTTTAAAGTTTTTATAGTTGTTTTATTTTTATGTGAAACACTTCGTGACTTGTTTTGAAGAGGAGTCTCTTTTTGTTAATCTTCCAGAGGAAGTGTTTTGAGTGTGAGGCTGAACGTGTGTATATGCGCGCAACCGTGTCTTGTAAAACTTACAATTACATTTTACTACTTTGTTTCCCTGATTATGTTATGATAGGAAACACTATTGCCGCCTGGACTGTTCGCAGCAGCACTGTTTTTCTGTCCAAAGAAAGGATGTTTTTACAGCACATGCAGGTCATACAGAGGTGGTTGCCCGTGTGTGTGTGTGTTAGTGTGTGTGTGTGAGTCCAGAGTTTTTTTCTTACCCAAATCACCACTCTAAGAAGTGAGGGTGTCAAAGGTGCACAGATTTAAAAGCCCTATGACAAAACAACGTTGGACAATAGATATAAAATGAAAATAAGTAATAAATACATTTAATAAATAATACAAAAAAGCAGCTGCTACTGTTTGTTATTATATACAGCCACAATTCCAATGAATGGCTGCTACCATGTGGGAAAGTTCAAGAGGGATGTTTTACTGGGAAAAATAGAACAAAGAAAGAGCATCTGTCTGTGTGTGTGTGTGTGTGTGTGTGTGTGTGTGTGATGTAGCTGGCTCAGAGTGAGCTGTTGAGATGATATTCACAGTTGAGTGTCAGTGACCAGACATTCAAAGCACTTATAAAAGAGCTCTGCTCTCTGTCAGCACTCAGCTTTGAAATCCTTTGACTCTTTTTAATCCCAAGATACGATCAGACGACTCAGACATTCTGTTATCATATTGCGTCTCCATAAAGAGCCAACAGTGGTGACCTGATGGTGTGTTACGGCCACATATCACACATTAGGAAAGTTATACTGTGAGAACAATAAAGCAGTGACAGTAGTTTATCTAACCCTTGTAGTTGTTTATATGTGCAGAACTGTGAGTGTGTATGTGTGCGTGTGCATGGGTGTGTGTGTGTGGCTGCCACATTGTGTGTATCTATGTGACATCGCCAATTAGCTTTTGTGTAATTGAAGTAGTGGTCACACTGAAACACTGTGTCAGCCATCGAGTTAATGAACGCTCAGCGAGACAGACAAAGGTCAGATGGTCACACTCAAGCATGCACAAACACACACATACGCATACACATACTAATACACACTCGCACTAACATGCAAAGAATCCTGCGAAGACTCCTGCGAGCCTCCTCAGTCTTCTCTGATTCATTAACTTTGCAAATGTTTCCATGTTAAACAGTTGACTTCATTAAAACTTCTGTATTTTCGGAAGCTAATTACAAGTTCTATTATTAAGAAATAATAATACAAAAACTGTCTCCTCTGATTTATGTTGCTTTCTCAGTCTCTGTTATGAGCAGAAACACAGCGCAGAAGGCGCTTCCTCCAGAGCGCAATAACACACCCACATCTGATGGCCCCCTACAATGAAATGTGCATTATATTATAAGTTATTAATGGAGTCCCGCAGGCCTAAATTTAATTACATAGTAGTTTGTGGAGATATGCGCTCATATCCATCACCTCAGTGTTGTTTTGCGGAGCCAAGCACTGCCCAACGCTGCCATTTTCATTTCCCTTAAATGATACAACCAGGTGTAATTGAACTATGTTTATAATTTCATCAGAACTCCAATGATGAGGCGTCTCTTGACTATTCAGCACTGCTGCATTGTTTATGCCACACGTACCTCCGATCTACATACAGTGCGGTGGGCCGGGGTGGATGTTCATGGAGAGTAGAGTTGCAAAAATCAGGCAATTTATTAATTATCTAATTTGATTAAAGTAATCAACAACTTTTTTAGATAGAGCTATTTGTTAAAGTGATTTTTCAAGCAAAAATCTCAAACATTTGATGGTTACAGCTTCATAATTGTAAGGATTTGATGCTGGTCTTTGTCATTTATGATGGTAATAAAAAGTAGTCTTAGGTTTTCAGACTGGTGGTTGGACAAAACAAGTGATAAAGCGACGTCACTGAGCTCTGGGAAAGGTATGGGCAAGCATTTTTTTTGGACAATTTATAGCCAAAACAATTAATCAATTCTTATTCAAAAAATGTTCTTTTCTCTGATCTTGTCTATTGTGAAACAGTATTGTAATTTCCTTTTTTCTTTCCTTATCTCTTTTTATTCTAGATATATTTTATTTCCATGGTTCATTACATCTACTGTACTTATTACTGGCTATAAATAGAAAATAAAGAATCCCACTAAAAAAGTATTAATATTTAGTAATATTTTGTATTTGAACTGCATGCTGTTTTCAAGAATTTTTTTCCCCCAATTCTGCAACATTACAGAGGCCTTTCAAGGACACTCGTGGGTTATTAGTTATTATGAAACTGCAGATTTGTAGAATAATGCAATGCAACGCAATGTGTGGAGTTTTACAGAGGCATAAGGGACTGGATGTGTAGGCTGTGAATTTGCATTATTGTGTCATTAGTTGTTTGATTGGATTAACCACATTCATAATCTCAACAAGGTTTTCCGGGTTATTTAAAGGTAAGCAATAAGAGAACATTGAAAAAATGCTTCATTCACACTTTGCTTGCTCAAAAGATTCCAACAAAGGGCCTCGTCTTTATTTTTTCCTCCTCCTCCTCCTTCCTTGTCCTGCTTTTTCTTGGTTAATTTCATGTCTAATTTCTTCTTCACTGGTCTGAATGCCAGTGCTGGTGAAAAGGGAATTGTTGGCACATGTGTGCCGAACAAAGCTGCAGTGAGCCGCTATCATTGATCAACTACTGTCAAACAGCAGAACAACAGTGTAGTCGTTTGGTGTGAATGCAGCTAAAATGGCAGTGTTGAAAGCAGTTTAATGTCCCAGGACACGGCTTCGTTTCTGAGGTCAATAAATCGCTGCAGCTCTTGCGATCTCCGTAAGCTCTCCCGGTCCTCCTTTAAACCTGGAACCGCAGTTTCATTTCCGATCTGATCTTGCCTGGGGAGGATGTGTGCAAAGTAACATGTGAGTAAGAGCCCTTTTCTTGCATTTGTGATTATTTCCATGACATGTATGTGTTAAATTAGCACAGGCAATACATTCAAACGCAGGAATGAAAAATGAGCAGGGGATGTGCAATTTGATAGCTGCATAATGGGAACTGTGCCTGCAGAATGAGGAGAGGGAGTGAGGCAGGAAAATACATTGTTGTCCCTCTCCCACTGTGCACTTTAACCTGCTCGTATTGCAAATAAAAACAATGAAAAACATTGGCACCTTTGTATCAATTTGGCACTGAGTCCTGAAAAATTTAAAACTACATCTGTCAGCAGCGATGCTATAAAAAGCTCCGATTTTTATAGTTTTTGTACTATTACAGGCAAGAAAAAATTCTCAGTTCACAAATGTTAATTTTATTTGGTCCAAAGAAACTCCAGTTAGAGCTAAAACAATTGATTAGCTAAACCAAAACAATCAATAAGTTGATCCAAAAGAAGGATATATATTACTCAGAGGCTATTTCAAGAAGAAATTCCAAAAATTCTCTGGCTCTAGCCTCTCAAATGTTGGGACTTTTTTGTTTTCATTTTTAAGCCACAGCAAAATTTATGCCCTTAATTATAACCATAGGAGCAATTTAAAAAAAAAATCATCTCAGGCTGAGAAACTTATGAACAATAAATTTCACCGTATCTAGACACTTTTATACGGTACATAAACAAATTCATTAATTGCTGATTATTGAATAATGACTACAGTTCTTCTTTGCGGTCCCAAATTGAGTTGTGTCATTAATTGTTTAAATTTAGCTTTAACTATGAGTGTTTTTTCGATTTCTCTTTTTTATTATTATTTTTTTAAATTATTTTAGTGTTACTTCGTACTAGAAATAATAATTATTTATCTTATTGTTACACATTGAGGTGTCACATTTTTTACTTTTTCAATTATTTGCAACTCATGCTTTTTGTACTTAAAAAAATAAAACTTCATCTTTACTCCTTCACAAACTTCCTTCTGATCTGCTCTCTGTGTGGATGCTGAGCTGACGTCTCTCGTATTCTGTGACCCTGATCCCCTTAGTCAAGGATACACACTCCTACAGTGAGGATCAAACAAGAACTATGACAGTGAAGTGAGAGTGGGTTCAAGGTCAGCGTTGGGTTAGCTGAGGACAGTAAAGATAAGCATTAAGAAAGGGAGGGGTGGTGAATAACAGGGGATGACGCAAGCTTATGCTGTAGATAAGCTGTGTGAAACACAAGGTCAGCTCCCAGGGCACACAAAGGGATGGGAAGTCGAAGCCTCAACACAAGAGGATTCAGGGTTTTAGACACAGAGATAAAAACTGAGCTCAACTTTTGTTTATGATTGATGTTTTTGTGATGAAATGTTTAGATGTGGATACGAATTGGTTTGGATTCAGAGATGGATGAAGGCATATTCAAGAGAGTCAGAGGTCCTAAACATACAAAAAAAGAATTAAAAGGAAGCTTATCTTCTCATGTTTATCACTCCAGACTCGTGTATTATGTTAGCTGGACAGGAAAGCACAGCTTAGAGAGACTTGGAGAGATTACCCTAATTGTAAAAGTGTGAAAAGAAAATAATGGAATTTAAAAAAAACGAGAAGAACGTGTTCCCCTGCACCTTGCGGAAATTACACTCTTGAACACAGGGGAAAAATTCCTGCCGGCTGTTAAAGATGTCGACAGAAGGCAGAATAAAAAACAGGACAGAGTAGAGAAGAGAGTGCGCTGTGCCTTTGAATATTTGATTTGGTGTCTGAAGCATCTCTGAATGTGCAGAGGAGCATGTTAGAGGAGCACACAGACTCCATTTCAAACTGCATGGAGCATGAATGCTGACACAGTCATACAGAGACATGAACTATTTTTGGCTGATTGCAGCGAACAGACATCAAAGACAAGATCAATGAGTTTCAACAGAACGTCAATGGACAAGCCTGTGAAAATGTAACCCAGAGATTTAAGACAGTGAGGAACCCTCCTGTCATTTTTAAACATGCCGCCTGAAGAAGTGACCATGCTAACATGATTTGAAATAATAAGGGCACTGTTTGGGAGCTGAAACTTCTACCTTAAGAAACTAAAGCTGGAGATGATCCTTTGAATCACTCTCTCATTTCTTTTAATAGCTTCTTAAAAAGGGCAGCACCACAAACTTTAATAATTACTTTTCTAACTTTATTAATTTTGGTAAATTCATTTTGGCCTCTGCTGGTTTAGTTTTGTCTTCTCTATTTGTTTTATACAAGCACAATTCAAAATCTCTGGATTTACCTTTAAAATATGGGTTTATGAACCTCGGCAGTTAGAGCCCAAAAACTCTATTTAGTAACTCCTCGGGACTCAGATTTTAATGGTCATAACATGATTTATACATAAACTTTGAATAAAATTCACAACAAAGCATGAATTTAAGATATCTATGATTTTTTTAACATACAGTTCATTAGAGGAATAATCAAATTTGCTAAGTGTGTTGATGAGTTTCTCTCCTCAATATGTTGCATAAACTGACATAAACTTTTGTAAATATATTTTTCATGGGACACAAGCAGAATCTGAGCTGCACAGCTGTGGAATCCTGAGTTTAGAAATTGCTGCTATAAAGGATAACAGAGACACAGGAAACATCCTGAGAGACGTGGGGGTGAAATGAAACAGATTCAGTTCAAATACAGCTGCTACAAATTTGGTACACAGTGGAATTTGTTGGTTAATTTTAAAAATAAAACGACCAAACAACTATCAGACTAGACGTGGTCTTTCTTATTATTGCTGGAGGGATTCCTCTTTTTTTTTCCTAATTGCTTTTGGAAAAGAATAATGAAGCACACATCTGAGAGGGGCAATGCACCTGTTTCCTTTTACCAAATGGGCCTTCTGAGCCTTTGCCAACTGAACCTCTTTTACTGTAACTTCAGAAGAGGCAAGACCGAAGGTTTTCCCCCCTTGTAGCTCAGTTTCAGGAAGCACCTGGCCAGACATCACTGGTGCCATTTTCAATATTTGACACATCTGATTAATGGAAGCAGCTACCAGAATTGTTATGTTTGGGTTTTTTTCTGTCCTCAAACAAAACATTTTAAAATCAAATTTGGGGTTTAAAGCTACACATTAATTTTTCTAATATGGCTTCTTGTTTCGATACTTGTTTTCACATTGATTTTCAATATTACTGACTAATTTTAGAGCACTTCAAACACTAGAACCCGGCTCTGACTCATAGATGCCTCATATCACAGGAAGCAACTGATCTTCAGCCAGCTCATTCAGGCCAAGAATCAAATTGACCTTTCTTATTAAAATCACACTTTATTGATTCTCAGAAGGCAGTTGTATATTCGTGTCCACCTCCATAGCAGGGTAAGAGGTCAGGGCCACCCTGTGGGCTGGAAGGACTTCAGTGTCCTGCTTAAGGACACTTTAGTGGGCAGGTGCTCATTTCTCAGCTGGAGGGTAGTTGGCCCAATGGAAACCAGATTTTTAAAAACTTTTCTCTCTTCTGTCATAGAACTACATAAATTTGAGATCAGGGTTCACATCTCTGAGCAACAGTTCAAGAACCTATATGATCTAAACAACACTCATTCTAATTAAAAGTTTACACTTCAATAAGTATTCTGATCACTGAGATATAAGTGACTCAGGATCCAAAAAGCGTAATTTATTCTGAAAGCAACGAGCCTTGATTTTGGCACCTCGCAGCACAATGGTCAGTGCGGACATGCAGTGAATTAACCACCAGTCAGCACATTGTGTTGTCTTTAATAATGGTGTTGGACCTGCTCTCTCTCTCTCTCTGTCACTCTCCCTCTCTCTTCCCTTCTTTGCCTTTATTTTCTTGGCATGAGTCCTAATGGGCACGCTCCATCAACTCATTACTCAGACGAATAAAATGGCTTTTTATGTGGCGCCGGTGAGCCACCAAGCACCAGCAGATTGAGCAAATGAAGAGAAATCAGAAGCCGACTGCAGGCTTGATAAAGCAGTATGAAGGACTGAATGAAGGATTTTCTCAGTTTCACATTATCTGCAAAAAAAAAGTACAATGTTGTATTGTGACTAAGACAACACTGCTTCGGAATAGCTACATAAATAGTGTACTGCAGCTCTGTTTGAGTGACAGATGGAAATGTGCTGAGGATTATTTTGTGCCCTGCAAGATAACGGTGGCTAAAAGCTGCAGCTAATTGCATAAAAATGTAAATCGACTTTTAAATGAGCAGCGGGTGTTAATAGCCACCTCGATCTCAATACAAGCCTACATGTTAATGTGGAATGCATTCATCCAAACGCTTTTTTTTTTTTTTGGCTGTTTTTTTTTTGACACCGATACTCTTGAGTGCTTTCGCTGTTCGAATAATAAATGAGTTACAAATGAGACACATACCTGATGCCTTTGATCTGTGCAATGCTGTGGTGGGAGATCCGTGACAGAGCGGAGATGACCTGAAACAAAGAGATAAATAGTCACTCAAAACTAATCAATCACATTTTGTTAGTTTTATAAATATACTGCATAAAGTTATATTTTCTGGGTTCTTCTGTCTTTCTTGTTTTACACTGTTATTATACTGTGGTATTGCATCATTTCATGCAAATCAAATTCATGCAGACAAAATAACTAAATAGCGACAAAATTCTTTTAAAAAAATCAGACACACAATACAGAATGTAGAAAAAACAAACACCCCAAAAAAAGACGATTGAAGGCAATAATCAACAACAAAAAAATTACTAAATGTAAATAAAAAAAGAGGCACCAATTAACTGCAATAGTACCAAAATGTTCAGAGACAACAACCAGCTCTAAAAGTGAGACAGAACCAATTTTAAGAGGCAACAATCATCTGTGACAGCGACTAAATCTTCAAAGACAACAATCAGCTGTGCTTGTAACTCAAGTCTAATCATTAGAGACAACAACTGACCGTAAAACTAACTAAAAAAATATTGTCAGAGGCAGCAAACAACTTTTGAAGTGAGCAAATCAAATCTGAAGAGGCAACAACCAACAGCAAGTAGCATATTCCACAAAATAAGAACCTTTATGGGCGTATGCGCCATCAAATAAAAGGAAATAGGTATTTTTTAATTCAACATTCACTGTTGTTTGAGATTGATTATTGAACACTGCTTGCATGTCCCTGAGCAGCCTCTCTCAGGCGTATGCAGCATCACACAGGACTGTGTGTAAACATAATGCGGGCTACCATTAACACCATGTTAATGGTGACATCCACAGACATGTGGTGCACAGTCACGGATGGGTGGGTACATTTGATTAGATTTCACACCAACACACACTCACAATGCAGTGAGCCATTTGGATGTCCACCTATTTTCCTTATTTGACTTCCATCTTGTTTCATTTTTTATAGCCTCCATACTTTCCCCTTTTTTCCTATTTAATTCTCTAGCAGACGAGGTTAAATGTGTGCTCGTGTTTAAGCTGATTTAATGCTGCTTTTGAGTCTCATGCAAGCAGGCTTACGGCTGAGGACTACAGATGGCCAGCTTTCAGGGTCTACAGAGGCAAGTTCAGGAATATAAGGGAACCACCATCCCAAAACACACACAATCACACACACACACAGAGCAAACCACAAACCCTATCTACTACGCCTCATTACCCACTCCTGGGTGTATTTGGACTTGCATCACCGTGTCAATGCCAGATGTCTCCTCGACAGGGAGGGGAAAATTGTTATCTCAAACCCCTCTTCTTCGGCAGGTGTGTCATCCACAGCCTCTCATCAAAGTCCCTCTTGTCTAAACACACAATGCGGATCTCAATGCTTGTGATGTTTAACATTCAAGATGGGCTGACACTAATGGCTGTTGTGAATAGGAGACCACCACTTTGGAAGTGCCGCATACTTGTATTGAAGCGCTCTTAACCAAAACCTTTCAATCTCTATTCAAGTTGTTCTCATGTTCAACATAATCAGTTGTAAAGAGTGTAAGGATTACATTGTGCACTGTAATGAAGTATGTGTACATCACATTCATTTACAATCTATTGAACCGCTCAATGGAGGGAAACCTTGCTGGAGACTTTTTCTTGACAGGATGATAAGAGGTTATTTTTCAGTGTCACTAAAGAGCCGTGTAATAGGTAGTTGTGTTCATGCTTAATTCCAACATGGGGTCAGTCCACCAAGACACACCTCCTTAACATACATTCTATGTGTGTTGCAGACAGAGGCCAAAAAGGGAAGAGAGGTAGACAAAGGTAGAGAAAAAGGGAGAGTGGAGTGGAGAAGAATATATTGCTAATTTAGAGTGTTTAAAAAGATCAGCGTGGATAAATATATTGTGTTGTTAAGTGGCATGCTGCCCACCTGGGCATGCTGCAGAGAGGGATCACATATGGCACAGTGCCCAGCCAGCATTATTAACTCTCTGTTTATTTGGTTTTATTAGCCCACATTGTCTTTGTGGAAGGGAAACAGAGAGTCTTGCATGTTCACAAAACATCAGAAAATCAAATGTAAAAATGCAAAATATGAATAAAAAGATTGGATGGATGGAATGAATTCGGTATTTAATAGTGATTCATATTAAATGCTGGGTAGTGTGATTAATTGTGGTCTGATCAGGCTTAACACTGCTGGCTTCAGACGGGTCCATCCAGGTTCAAAGGAGAGCAGAGCTGCCAGCTTGGAGCCAGGGAGGTTACAGAGGGGCCCAAAATCTGCTTGGCCTGGGGGAGATGAGTCGTGAGTGTGCCAGCGCTGAGCACACTAGCGTGACTTCCACACATCATTGAGTAAAGTCTATTAATTATAAATCTCGTGTTTCCTACACATTAAGGAGTTTGTTCTCATTTTTGTAGCTCATGTTAGACTCACACGCCGTAATGTGAAAAATATGTCTCAAGACTGAGGAGTTCTGGCAGTTCGTGACTCCTCCTGGCTTCAGTCAGGAATTCTAATTTGCAATCTGTTTTCAGGGCAGCTGAGGAAGTCAGCATTTGTTTTTGCATTGTGACAAGAGCCTAAAGTGTCAGTTTTATTATTTATCTATCTACATAGAGATGGTTGAGAAAATTGAATGTGAATACAGGGTTAGTATTTGATATTATTAAAGCACTTGAAGGGATACTCCACCAAAACTAAGACGTTGCCCCAATTTAAAACAAGAGGCACTGAGTGATACTTAACAAGATTTTCAGTGGAGTATCCCTTTCATTGCTGATCTTTTTAAAACACTTTTTTAGAAGTACCTTCTTTTTTCTGTCTCATAATGCCCCTCCCCTTAGTTTTCAGCTGCTCAAAGGTGGCCTGTCTGCCTGATTGTGCTTTCCTCTCGCAGCCCATGTTTCTGTTTCCCTGTCTGCCTCTAATACACTCTCTTCAACCTCTCTGATCCTTCGCTTCAGTCAAAGCCTTTGAGTCTCTACACATTATTAATTTCCCTCTCATCTCATACTCCCCAGGGGGTCTTAACTCTGGAGCTAGCCAGAGAATAAAGCCTCTTTCACTCCTCTAGGAATAAGGAAAAGAAAAGTCACACGAAGGAGTGATAGCTTAGACTTCTAAAGCCCCAAACCAATATCTTACCTTAATCACAGCCCCTGGCATCCCCTTACCCACATTTGACCCCTTCTATCAGTCAGGAGGAACTAACTGAAGACACATGTTAAGTCAGAGAGACTCACTGATCCTTTCAGTTTCTGCACGAGACTGACACGCAACATTTACAGTACATTTACCGCATTCAGCGTTTCTATGCATAAGCCTGTGTGTGTTTGTGTTTGTGTGTGTGTGTGTTTGTGTGTAGCACAGGTCAGTGATGAGGGAGCGAGGATAAGATCTGCATCCTTGGATTAAGTGGGAGGCGAAGCCAAGTGTTTGCAAACACACGCCACCCTTACAAATCTCCAGACTCGCCTTATGTGGCCTCTGTCCCAGCTGGGGCCTAGTGAAGCCTCATGTGACCAACGTGCAGCCAATCAGAAGCCCCACAGGGCCTCGTTACCCCTGGCAACTGGGCTTGGCTGAATATGCGTGGTCATCAATAACAAGTCAAATGAAATCAAACCCTCAGCCATGTGCTATTAACAGTGGGTGGGCGGGGCTGAGATTCGATTAACATCTGAAAACATGCAGAGGAGAACTATTGACAGTCCATCACAAAACACACACCCCACCGCCAATTGTGATTATATCTTATGCAGTCATGAAATGATTATATCTTCCACCGCAAATCAATGAATGTGTTGGAAGTCATCCAACAAAGAGGCTGAATTAATGAAAAATTCATCACATTACTGTAATGCTTTTCCTCATTTCGCTCTTTGGGCTCCTCCTCAAACAGCTAACTCCCCAATAGTGTGAGATATTTATGAGGGATCACACTTTGATAGGACAGCAATGCTCTGCTTATGCCAGTCTGCCAAAGTGGTAGGCATGAAGCAAAAGGGGCACGGAGCGGGAGAGCTGAGAACAGATGGCTGAGTGGGAACCCTGCGTGCCCAACATCAATAATAGACGGACAGAGGAGGGAAGGCTGAGGCTGTCCGTGTGTGTGTGTTTGTGTAAATGTGTGTGTGAATGCGTGTGTGTGAGTGTGTCACTGTCCCATTGCCTCAGGGAGTTTCTGTCTTTTACAAACCTTCTCTTTTTCTGGTCTTTTTTAAAAAAAAAATTGGCTCAGACTCTATGTGTTCTCTCTCTTTTGCAGTCTCTTTTTTCTGCATAAAGCACAACATTCCCACACATAAATATCCGAAGTACTATGCAATATTACAACAACAAAAAAACCCTCATAAACTTTAGATGTACTTTGCAACTGGAGGTTTTTTTTTTAACTATCCAACCAATATTCATATGTGGCAATCCTATAGATATTGTAACAGTTTTTCACTGATATTCCATGTGTAAAGTATAACCAAATACTTTGATAAATAAATAAATGAATGAACGGATAAATGAATGAATGATTCAATAAATAAATAAATAGCAAACAAAAAAATGCACTTATCACAACAGCTGTCCATGGTCATGAACGTAAGTGTGATGAACATTAAAGAAATGACTTAAATGGCTTTAAATGGTGGGAATATAAAGAAAATGATGATTAAAAGAAAATAGGATTAGGAAATACAGAATTAAAATACAAACAAAAACTGTCCACATTCAGGCTTCCACCCTCTTGGTTTAAAGTGGAACTGAAAATCTCACAGAACCCCAAATCTCATGGGATGAGGCTGAGTACACAAAGTGACTGCAACTCCAATAGATTCTTGTATACCTTATTTCTTACACACTGTGAGTGCTGTGCAAGAAAATGCATGAATGACAGTGAGCAGTTCCCAAGCATCAGGCCCATGTTAAAGTTGGTGAATGCCATCAGGAGCTAGGCCCTTTTTAAATCCTGATTGCAGTCAGATTGGCACCTGTCACACTGCACTAAATCCCCTCAAAGTAGACCTTCCAGCTGCTTGATTACAGGGGATTTCAGTGCATATATCCAAGCAAGAAAAGCCTCTGGGTTGGCCTGAGGGAGCAGAGAGAGTGCTGCTGCTGCTGTTGACCCAAAGACCCCATTTGCCATCAGTGCCAGCCAAAAATGGCTTTAAGCCTACAGAGGGCATTCAGCCCACATCTCAAATATACAGAGTTACTATATTTGTTCCTGATTGAAAATGTAGGTTAGCTTAACATAATTCAAATGGTCCTTAAGGTTTTAAAGCCTTCTGGGCTACAACCATCGATATGATTTATTGATGTGAATATGTACCTCAAGATCAATTTTAGGGCTTATTTAGCTTTAGGACCCTGAACATTGATTTGATCTGACCCTGTGCGACTTGAAGGAAAGAGGGCGATAGTGGTTAATATGTGCAGATTTTACTCAATAGATTGTGTTAGCCTGGTCAGCGTCTGCCAATGTGCTGCGGACATGTCCATGACCTGTCCTATTTCATGCTAAATCACCATACACGGACCTGCTCACTTATGCGTGACTATGCCTGTGTTTCAGGTTGTTTGTACATGTGTTTATCAGGACACACACACTCAGGCTTGAATGTCCTTCCCTGTGCAGTGTATGTGCATGGCTTTCTTACACACAAGAAGAGACACACACACACAGATCAATGCTGCACTAGCCTGAATCACATTGAATATTGTTATAGATACAGATACTTGTAGAGATGAAGCTCAACAGACTTTGATTCAGGTGTCTAAAGTAGAGCGAATGAAGATGACAAAAAGGTAAAAAATACGAGGCTAAAATGCAGAGTCCCTGCTGTTGTGTCATTTGACTATATTTGCATCCATATTTGTTGGGGACTGTTGGGCGACTCAGCCTTGTAATTCCTCAAATATTGGGGTAATGATGCAGGAAGTCATCCTACACACATTAGACCAATCAGGAAGTTTAATGGCCAAACTGTGAAATGTGCTTTACCGATGTGTTTGACTGCTGAGGAAAATACTGAGAGCAAAAAGCCCCTGAAAGAAGCAAGAAGTTAAATGGGATGCAGAGGGTACTTGCAAAGCAATACCAACAAAGTTGCTGTAATCCAGTAATTTACCTTTTTTTAATAGGAAATTGTGTTAAAGTCCAATATACATAAAACTTCTTGGTCATAATGTCCACTAAAAATTATTTCCTCTTATAACAGTTTAAATCTTATTAAAACAAGCTACAATTAAATTTCCATATATGCTTTAGGGTTGGCTGAGTCCATTGTGAGTTGCTTTTTTTAATCATTTTATTTTGCTAATTTCATAATCTGCCTCCAAAGAACGAATGAAAATTACTGTTCAGTGACAAACTCTTGTTCAGCAAGAAGCACAAAGAGACCAGCAAGAGAGAGAATAAACTGAGTCTGAGTGAACAGCAGAACCATAAATACACCTTAGTCCAGTATTTAATCCCAAAAAGTTTTAAAAAATAAAGTTTCAGCCTCCCATCCTGCGAGTAAACTCCCCTGGATCAGAGCACAATCCAGTGTGACACACAATGTTTATTCCTCCAGAAGTTCTCTAACCCTTATATGATCTCACATCCAGCGTGCTTCAGTCCAGCCTCATAACAACCTCAAAATGCCTTCAATGCTAAGTCTCAATTACAGTCTGACCATTCAGTAAACTGCAGAACAGCAGGAGATGCTGTGGATTTACTCTCCTTCTGAGCAGCATTTATTTTAACATTAAACCAAGCTTAATGGTTTTGGTTAAAAGGTTGACAGACACACTGCCTGAACGGCTCTGCATTACCACTCAGTAAATCAACATTTAAGCCGTCTGAGCCAAGCAGCAATAAAATTCCTTATAAAATTAGCTCAGACCGAACAACAATAGCACAAAAAGAAGCAGCTTCATTTAACAGCAACATGGTCAGGTCACTTCTGATTGTTATGCTTACAGCTTTATGGTTATAAAGCCAGTTTATTTATCAAAGAATGAGGGGGAAATGTGTTATATGCCCTATCATTGCGTAGCTCGGGGCTGAGCAAGTAGGTGGAAGGTTTTTGAAGTTGGGGTTGGGGGGCTGGTGGTAAGACGAATTCTCAGAAATGTGGTGACTCAGCAACAAGAGTCAGACAAAGCTCCTGCCAATGCCAATGAGCAGGTACAAAACAACATTTTTGCTGATACAACTGCAGACATGTGGTTGGTTTTGGCCTTGAAGTTATAATAAATAACTGTAATCAAATAAACATGTCAAACTTTTTTGTGTTGCTTTATAATTTACTGCTTTTCTCTGTTTTTATGTCAATGTGCATGAAATACTACTGGGTCTTGCAGAAACTGAAGACATCTCTGTGCTTTTTTGTGCATTTTTTTTATATTTTGTAAGATAAAGAACAATTAATTGAAAAATATCTATCAATGCTCTGAGTTGTTACTTGCAACAGGTTGTTTGTGAGGCTTAATGTCTGTGTTGGGATTAGAGACAGAGAATTGTCCATGTGCGTGCCCTTTCCCTACAGATGTCAAAATAATTTCCTGAAAAATCTTGAGGCGAGAGTTCAATTAAATGTTACTAAAAGGCTTAGGCGTGGTTGTGATGTGATAAATGTGCAGCTGTAGAAAGCCTGGACCACTTTAAAAGCCCAAAGGGTTCAATCACAGAGGTGAGGAAATAAACCCCTCTATTCCCTCTCACATTTTCGTCTGTCTCCTAATCTCATCCTGCAGGTACACAGCGCCTGTCCTGCCTCCAGGGGCGTCATGGTCTGCATGGTGGCAACAGGACAACTTTGCACTCAGTAATTCATGAACGATGCCTGCATTTACATGTGTTTGGGCAAATCAGCTCTTTAGAGACAAGGTGGCAAAACAGTAAACAGTGTGAATGAGTGATGTAGAGCAACTCCCCCGCCCCACCGTAAGTAAATTCTTAAACCAAGCTGAGCCAAGTCTGTCACAAAAAACAAAGGAGAAAAGAGATGAAAATGCAACTGTTATTCGAAGTAAAAGGTAAGCCAACACAGCAGAAAAAGAAAAGACTAAAATTCATCTCCAGGATACATTTTTATTATAAAACTAGTACACATGGTGGGTTATCTGTTCAGAAGCATCTCTGGTCCTGCAGTTAGAAATGAGCTGAGATCACACATGCAATCTGTCCAACGCTGCTTCCCCAACAAAACAGCATGTCAGTTCCTTGCACTATTACTCATGATCTCAACACACTGCTGAGAAAAATCACACCCCTCCTCAAAGTGCTGAAAAGGCTGTACTAAAACAAAAATAAAGAAGGAAATGAGAAAATGTGCATGTGTGCGTAAGCATGAGCGTAGTTGTCTGCAACTGCCTGCGTGTTTTGGTTGGCTCAGTTTTTTGCCTCTTTACCAAACATGTGTTTGACATTTGCAAGCCAGAATGATTGAACCTCCTGCTGTGAGGAAAACTCCCCAAATGCCATACCATGTTTTAAAGACTTTCATCAGCTGTTCGAGCTGTCCAACATACAGTGCTGGACGGTCTGGATGTTTAAATCAGTGCCACGTGCAAAGGCGCAAACACTGCAATCTTTGGCAAAATGTAGCTTTAAGAACAACACTTATATGTCATTCACAGTTAAGTTGTACCTCATAATCCAACAGCTGTAAGAAAGACACTAAGAATTTTTTTTTTTTTTTTTTAGGTCAGAATCAGGTCAAACGGAAACTTGGATCTACACATTTGAGCCTGATGAATGCAAATACCTGCAATACTGTGAATCCCATGGAGAGTGAGTGAGATAAAAACAGTTTTTGTTGCACTGCTTTGCATCATAGGCCACATTTTTTATTTATTTAATTCAATATTTATTTGTATAGAATATTTACCAGACACAAAACACAAAACATGTTATGCGCCAGTAACTAAAAGCTTATTTTCACCTGGAGGTCCTGGGTGAAGCCAACATGGACGCTCAGGTTAAGGAAGAAAACAACTGATTTTAGCAAATCAAAGCCTTATGCTTTGTAAATGAAGCAAAACATAAACCAAACACCAATAAACAAATAAAACAACACAAATCATCATTAATTTCAATGATCCAATAGTTCATCAGTCTAAATAAATTAAAAAAACAAACACTTCACACTGGCTCTATTCAGTGTTTTCAAGTTCAGAGACTACAAGCCTGATTGTCCCCCAACCATGTTCTCAAACTTGATCTAAATGCATTAAAATGTCTGTTTTTGATTTGACTTCAAGTTTAATGTTGGGTTAAAGTCATTATCGTCCTTTCATTGTTGTCATTTTATGCTGAGTCAGCCAACTATTGCTTCTCACAAGCCAGAGAGAAACTTTCTTCCTTCACCAGAAAGAAATCATGCAGAAACAGCTAAAACTGAGTTTATTTTTTCAGCTTACAAGGGACAGAAGAAAACAATAAATCAACTCTGCACCCTCTTATTCCCTGGTTCCTATTTTATACAGACATGGGGAGTATGCTTCCATCTATGCTAATGTGCATGCATGGACTGGATAGTGAGTACTTGTTTAAATATGAATACACATCTTGCATCATGAATGTGTGTGAATCTCCTGATGTTGCAGTGTTTTTTTAAGCTTGTCAACCCCATAATTTGTTTGGTCTGCTAGCTGTTTGCAGAGCAGTTTCGGTCAGGCTGCCATACAAAACTGTCTGGCTCTCAACAGCAAACAGCTGCTGCCTTCAGCCAATCCATTAGTTATTACACAGCCGTGCTCTTTATTTTTCAGCTGTGGTGGGCAAACAAAGCAAGAAAACTGCTTGTACCACGAGCAAAATGTGCCAACAAAAAGCTTAATTCCCATAATGAACAAATCTAATATTTAAAAAAATCTGGCGAATAATGATAAAGTCACCAATTAAAAATAGTTTTAGGCACTACAGCTTTCGCCAAAAGCAAAAAATGATAGCTGGGAGAAAGGCAGACTGAGCAAACCTCCCCCATTTCTTATTTTTTTAAGAAACTCCAAGGAAAATGTCTTGTGAGGGGAATCCATTCATCACTCTTTTGACCAAGAATGAAACAAAAATCCAATCAGGGAGTAGGACTCATCTGCCATACATTTACTATAGATTTGAAACTATTTTGTATGGAGGTTTAAGAATCAAGAGATAGATGTGAACAATTTATCTGCTCTCAGATCAGCTTTGTGGCCTGGAATAAACTGTTTGCCACTGGCCAACTTTAGCAAATTTTAAATGTCTGGTAAACACACTTTAAGATCATATATAAATATAATGCAAAAACGAGCAAGTAGCATCATTATAATTAGACTGAACTGATGACACAATGAGTGCAACTCTCAAGTCCAGGTAGGGTTTAGATTCTATTGATGTGTGATACTTTTAACATGCTTTTTATCCGAAGTTAACTGCTTGACAGCTTTGTCCTGTAGTTATCTGAGTCTGAAGTGTCTGAAGACTTTGAAGAAGAGCTTTTAGTGTTTTCTGGCTTCTTCCACAGTTTGGCCTTCAGCGTGTCTCATTATTTTAGAAGGGCATCGTGCTCTCTGACAAGATGGAACTTTGCGATCAAATGAGCATTTCAAACTAAGTTGTCTAACTGCAGAAACAACAACACATGCAAGATGCATGTAAGAACAATTGAGTTAAACAGTATGCAAGAGTAAAGCCAGACTGAGCAACTCGGCTATTACAGCCCATTTTTCTAATGTTTCATCATGGCTAAAGAACTTTGTTCAATTGCCTCAGATTTATCAACCCTAGTGTGTACATCAGGTGTTGATCCCTGACACAAAGCTCTTGTGGGTGTGCGGTGACACAAGGGTTTAAGGCTTTGAAGCAGGTTGTGGTGATGAGAGCAAACTGGGGATCACAGGAGGAAAAAGGATTTCCCATGATGTGCTGTTTCTGGGCTGATGAGGCTAATACTTCCACAACGTCCTTATCAGACGCGGGCACCTGCGCCTGTGTGTGTGTGTTTGTGACTTAGGCCATGGTGGACCACTACATGTTGGTCTGTCAGAGAGCACTGAAAGCATGAATGGGATTAAACCAACACATGTAATCCAGCTGGCCTGTGGGAGGAGGGGCTGCCCACACCCCTCTGCTGGAGGAGATAAGGAAGTTGAGGAAGGAGGGTGTAAACTGTCACATGGTGCAAACATTTGAGCTCATTTTACAGCAGAGCTACACCGGCTTTAAACATAACGTGAGTTTACTCATTAATTTAAGTGCTGCTCATCCCGTGTGGAGCTTGTCAAAGGAAATAATCCTGACAATGTAATCTGGGGATATCTGTGCCAGGGGTTGAGGACTACACATACAGAAAGCTTGCATAACAAGCTCAGGGCATTGAGTTTGAAAGGTGCTCTTGCTTGTCAGAAAGAGGGATGGTCTGATGAAAAGATGCTAATGGTTGCACTATGGGAAATGTAGGATCCAATCTCTCTGGAGCTCGGACACAACAACCAATAAGTCTCAGCCTCTGACTCATTTCTTAATCTGTCTTGGGTGGGGCCATCAACTTCACTGAGATATAATACTTAATCACTAGAATATCCCTTCAAAAAGTTGAATTATTCGAATCTGACAAATATTTTGTAGGTTGAATATAAAAGAACCAAGACAAAAAAGAAAATTTGGATAGTCTTGTTGGTCCAGAGGCTTAGAAGAACTAAAAAATTGTAAAAAAAAAAAGAAGCAGGCTCAGACGTATGAATAGATCTCCCTACATCTTAATGTCCCATGAATATTCTTCGCAAAGAGCACTGGACTGTTTAATTGAGATTTATTTCCCTGTCACTATTGGATTTCTAACAGACAGAGGAGACGTTGCTCTTCTTCATTACAAGGGTAACTGCACAGCTGTCATAATGTTGGCTCTCTGACAAATTCCTACAGCAACATTTCTGGCCTCAGGTCAAATAATTTTTAATGTAACAGCATATGTTGTAGTATTAACATAATATGATGAATGCAGGTGTACGTCCAGAAGTTTTATGTATATTATTTAGACATCATACATCACAATTACCATCTAGAGAGAAGAACATGTGAGTAAACACATACAAAAACCTGTAAAATTGCATGTATTTAAGAGTGCACAATGTTTTGTTGCATAGACACATAAGCCTGCAATCACATGCACATATTAAGGCACATGGGTGTCCATGCACACATCCACTAATTAGGTGTGAGATAATAAATAGTACCATCATTGATAATTCACTAATCATCATAACAATGTTAATCTTAATTCAGGCATTCAGACTGTCTCATTTTCATGTCTGCAGCTGGCACTTACACACAATTGCACTCCAAGTTTTTGCAGCTTTCCCTCCAGAGTGTAAAGCTTATTTGGTGTCTTTTTCATATGCAAGTGGACGACTTTCCTCCGCCTGACTTTAAGTCCTGCTCCCTGGTCTTGAGAGAAGTAGTATTTCTGGAGGGAGAATCTCATAATGACCCACTGGTGCTTTGTATTTCAACTGGCTGCAGCTGAGTACAGAGATACAGATGATCGTTTTTTTTTTCCCTCTCACCCCTTCAACTCCGCAAATACTCACTTTTCTCTGAGCCCCTTATCACACACCACAGTGTTTACCTGGTGGGAGAGATACATGTAACCAGGGCTACCTTTCTATTTACCTCATAAAAAGTCAAGTGGGAGGTATTCAAATCCACCTCAGGGAGGGAATAAGTTGAGAACTCTGGCATCCACACAAAGGTATTAAAAAAAGAAGAATGGTTTTATTCCATGCTTTACCAAAGCATATCTTTACAATGCAGTTTTGCTTTTGGTTTCGTAAACACAGGGAGGCAACATCTTACTTCTTATTTTTTCTTTCACACGTTTAGGAATGGCGCAAACATCCATTTTTCCTCAACTTATCATACTGCATGAAGGGTGCATTTGTCAAACATGTCCACTGATTGATAAAACAATGCTGAGTGAGAGAAAAGTAGAGGGTGAAAAAAAAACAGAGAAACTTAAAAGATAGCTCGGGCTGATAGATGCCTTCAGTCATGCAGTGACAGGAGCAGAGTGGCTACTACCTAGAGGGCTCGTCTGATTGGCCAGCAGGATGTTTCCATGGGAGCAATGAAAGTGACAACTGAACAAAGAGCTTCCATTAGAGGCCCTGTCCCCTTCGCTCTGCTACTATAAAGACCCTGTCTGTGGGACAGCTAATGCTGCTGACGGATGAAGAGGAGCACAAGGCAACAGGGAGCAATCTCACCTATCAGGACAGATTGCATTCACTGCCGCACCTAAATGTACAAATAATATTAAAAGCAAAAACAGATACAGCAGAGGCTTTCTTTTGTTGCTCCGGGAGGAAAAGTGCACTGTTTGCTTTCTTTTCTAACCAAATCCATTTTAAAAAAAGATACATTTTTTAACATTCTTTCTTTTTCTTTTTTTGAAGAATTAGATTGGTTTAAAACAGTTTTTTTTCCCTTATGTACAATGTCCTTTAATCACACATTCAATTGCTGAATCACATCCACCTGTCTATCCATCCATCCATCCATCCAGCCTTCCACTTTGCCAGTGCAAAGCAGGACCTTGTCTACAAATTGGGAAGTAGGTTTTATTTGAAAAATAAATGATAATAATTATAATAAAAGACATCTGGGCTATGGTTTAGTTTAATTGAAACTAGATGAGTGCTGAGCTAATAGTAGATGGATATTCATGAATCTCAAAAATTCATGAACTCACTCAAAAATTGAAAGCTCTTTCATTGGAACTTAATTATCATGAATTATGTCACATTACCAAACAGAACATAATCATAATCCTCAAGACTCTAATGACATAGCAGAAAGGGTGACTTGAAAAGGGGATTTTAGAAATGTGGAACTGAAATAATCGTAGCATAGTACAAATATCTTTACCGAAATGTCAATTATATTTTCACAAAAAGCCGGAAAAAAAAGACTGAGATCAGGTCGTGTGCATACAAACATTAAAAGCATCTGAGAGGGGACTGTGCAAGAAGTTAAATGAGTGTGGTTGGGTTTTCCAGTAGTTAATAAAAAACATCACAGCCAGACATGAGAGCAACATTAACTTCATGGAAACAACGCAGAGTAAAAACAAAAGTCTGCTGTACATAGTATCAGCCATTAATAGTCTCTGATTGTAAAATAAAAGAACAAAAATGAGACATTTAGTTTTATTAGAAGGGTTGAAAGTGATAGATACACTCTAAATATGGTCTTAATTTAATTTAGACACAATAAATTGTAAATCATGCTTAAATATAGAACTATATACCTAGAAAGTTTGTGCTGCTGGTAATCCTGAGAAGGACCTGATGTGTGCAACACAATAAATGTACTGAAAAAGACAGATTGAATATTTAAGCTGCATTAATGCAGCTCAGGGCTTCCTTTAATATCCATACAAATAATCTGCTTTACCTAAATCTTACATTATTCATGAGATCAGAGGATCCTCAATGCTAGATTGACTCAACAATACAGTGTGCCCCATGGCTGCTTCCTGCCTCTACAGGCTGCATATGGCCCCACACAAAGAGACGTGGCTATCCGCTGATTACAGACACTGACCACAAACACATGCACCTACATTGTCAGGTCAGTGGTACATGAATTCTTCATCTGTGTTTAAAAGCTCTGTGCGCACGTGACAGGTGAAAAAAAACACAAATAAAGACTGTCCACAAGTATGAGGAGTGTGTCAATCAGTCAGGCTCTGATTGAACCGCTGAGCGCAGGAAGTCAGTGGGAGTACAGTAATGTAACCTGTCTGTCAGAGAGTTGTTTCATCCCCAGAAAACACAAGCTGAGGAGCCATTAGAGGGGAAGCAAATGACACAGAGTGTAACATGTGTGGAAATAACCATGAGGGTTAAATGGGACAGTTTTGGTAATGTGTGGGAGGAAAAACAAGAGAAAATCATTTGAAACTGAATCTGTTCCTTTCAATAAGTCAGTTCTTTTGAGGGCTGTTTTAACAAGTACTAGGTCTCGTCTATGCAAGCCTATATGCTGATGCCACATACTTTATTTATTGGAAATGGGACACTGCTACTTCTTAGCAGCATCTTGCAGATCCGAATTTAAAAAAATTAATAATTCAGCTGACTAGAATTTATTGACTGCAATATCCATAGGCACCTAATATCCATAAACTGTATGGTTAGTAGTACACAGCTATTACAAATTATTAAGAATAATATGTATACAATATGTAAAAATTATTAAGAATAATATGTATACATTTTAATGTATTAATATTAGATTTGCTCTCAGTACTGGCCAATGCACATAGTTCAGGAATCAGAATCAATATTGGGACAGAAAAAAGTAGTATTAGAACATATTTTGTTGATTTCAAGGAAAACTTTGGCAGAAGAAAGAAAAAGAAACCGCAAAACAATGAAACATTAGTACAACATACCAAAAACAGATGTACAAAAAAAAAATAGATAGTATGACAAGGATGCTTTGTTCTTTTAGCTTTTTGAGCACAACCTCAAACAGATTCAATGTATATTTTTCACATACAAAATTGTACACTTTTGAGTAAAATCCTACTGTAACAATTTAGGTCATTGCTGTTTACTGTATGTTGAGATTAGTTTAAAGTTGGGCATGTGGGAACAAATCAACTCCAGAAGTCGGCTTTTCTGACGCATGTGTGGGTTGTGTGGCCCATATTGTATGTGTGAGAAGTGAGTGTGTTTCCATCTGCGCCTACAGATGGGCATGTTCACATGTTGTGTGTTTGTGCACTTGTACAAAACATGCACACAGACAAATAGATGTGCAAATACATCCAAACTCTTCTGAAGTAAGAAATCTGTATTAAAGTAAGAGGGAAATTCAGGAAGTAAGAAAAGTCTATATACTTTTTCTTGTTGGCATCTGTGCACCACAATGTAAATTAGCATGTTAGCTGGGATCACAGCGATACAGGTGGTACTAAACACATCCTCACATTCAATATAACGAGTCACAGTAAGAGAGGGGGTGAATCTCAAAGCTACAGCACAGGAAAAGGCGGGGACATCTTTCACCACCAGTCTAACACGTGCCTGGCAGAGAGGCGAGGAAGTAGGAAAGTGTGAAATGAGCCTGGGGTATGATGGGAGGGGAAAGAGATGCCAAGTCTGACTTCATCTATCAGATTGATGTAGTGGTGTGACATACTATGGACACAGTTTGCATGTCTCTGAGGCACTTCTCTAAATCCACTGTCTTCTCGCGATGCACTAGTGGTTTTATGTACTTTTGTATTGTTGTTGAACTGTCTCTTTGTGTGGATATTTAAGCCTATTTGAGCATTTTACATCACACTTAGGGATTGGGGTTTGGTGTTTTGTTTTAATTTTTACTGCTTTAAATGAAAAATCTGAAAACTACCTGGAGTTACTGTCCCACGAAGTTATTACTCATTATTGTACTTCTGTCACCATGAGTTTAAATGATAATGTTGTTTGTTATAAATTATGAGAAAAGTGGTGAGAAGGCGGAAATGAGCTTCTTATTAGACATCAAAGTCCCCAAAACATAGTAAGAAATAAACCATTTTAAATAAACCGTTTTTCAATTTTTTTTTAATCATTCCTAAAAATATTAATAACGAAAACATTTAAAATAATTAGTGGAAATAAAAAACAGCAGCCTTTTGACGAAAATTCCTTTTGTATGATAGGCATGTTACATCAGCTCTAAATCTGCAGTCACATGCAGTGATGGAACAACTGAATTTTTGACCTCACAGGAAATCCCTCCCCCTCTAATCACACTGTGAAGGAATGGGAATGAAAAAAAAGAGGAGTGAGGGGCACTAACTACTGTTTCACACCAGGGGGGATTCACAGCATGCTACCAAGGATCAAATCTGTGATGTATGTGTCTGTGTGGTGTGTGGTGTATGGTGTGTGTATGTGTGTGTGTGTGTATGTGTTCATGTTTCTGTGTTTGGGGGTTGGGAGTTGCTGCATTCACGTCATATGATTTTTTTTCCCACTTGTAAGTGGTAAAGTGAGAAAAAAACAAACACAACAGTAATGTCGCGTTTTTGTAATTACATGTGGAAGGTGTGGGGGATTTCAAACAGTTGTTTTGCATTTTAAACTTGCTGAAACAAACATGTGCCTAAACAGCTGCAAAACCTCCAGATCCATGAAAAGGACATCCGATAATTTAACTAATAAAAATAGTAAAGCAAGAAAAAAAATCATTGCCCACAATTATTTTTACATCCTCTTCATTGAAAAAAATGTTTATTCATTACCAGGCAGTAAAAAACTAGATGTTTTCTCTTATTCCCTATTCTGCTGACATACTGTGAATGCATTAAGCAGTTCAAAGTGAAGGGAGCAGTGGGTAAAGAAAAAATGCTAGAAAAAAAAGCAGTGTTGCCACCTTGCATTTCAGCCAAAGTGCATGCAGTTGGAAAAAAAATAAAACTACAAAGGATTACAGGAGCACAGGGGTGCAGTGTGTTTTCAGCAACTGGATAAAGGCCATTTGGATTACACGGTAAGAGCTCGCCTTTGGGAACAGTTTTCTTACAGCGCTCCATATGCATAGAGGGAGGCAGAATGTGTGGGAGTGTATGCTAAAAGGTGGGAGGAGGTGTTATTCTTGAGGATGATTATGTCAGTTCAGATCTGACAGCCCACAGCCACACTTCAAAAGGACTCATTCCTTATTAATGTCCCCTCTGAAGGGAGACAATGCATTGCTTCTGCAGGGGGGTTGACCAAATAGTGTGTGTGTGATGCATGTTGTGCTTGTGTGTGCGTGTTTCTTAATGCGTGCATGCTTCTGTATGTGACAGATCAAAAAGGGGCAAAAACCCAGAAAATAATAAATTGGGTCCCCTTTGTACTGCCACTTTATATGACGTCCTGCCCGACAGAAAGTGAAAGATCCCTCCCATGGCCCAGAGTTCATGAACCGTGAAAGAACGACACGTCAAACTGGGCGACGAGAGTGGAGAGAGTGTCATGTCACATCGGATGGAGGGGAGGTTGGAGACTGTTAACCTCTCAGGATGGCTACAGACATCCACCAATGCTGGCAATGTGTGTGGCGACGACTTGCACCCCTTCCCCCCTCTTTTCTTTAGTCTTACCCCCGACTTCTCGCTGAATATTTTCACATTCCCTGACTCTGAAAACACTGTTAACAGCCCGTGTGACATTGAGAGAGCGGCACAGTGAGGAAAATGTGTGCGTTGTATGTGTGATGTGGTTTTTGAGCTCCGGGCTACGCCAACCACACGGCACTCGTCTGCCAATGTGAACAGACGCACACACAAAAAAAGAATAATACATGCTGATCAGGGCAGGGAGGTGCAGGGGGACTGGGCTATGGCTTGAAAGTCAGGTGGCTACCACTGCACTGGTAAATAATTCTCTCTCATAAGGCTGGTTAATGTATCCAGCTGTCACTCAGCAACACCGAGGCATTTTGTTGCTGCCACAGTTGAATTTATTTATCCCATCTTTCTTTCATCTCCATTATGTAAAGTTTTTGGGACATTTCAATTTGAGAGCGGCTACGTTAGCTGTTAAGAGATGCTAGCAAAGGTGGAGCAGCTAGCGTTAACAGCACTGGCTGATTTTTTTTTAACAAGTTCACATCCATGTTGGATGTAAAGTGTTGAGAAAGATTCCCATTCATTAGAGTTCCATGGCTAAATATAATTCTTAAAATCATATCCACGTTTGTAAGACCTCACTTACAAAAAAAAACTGTCGACAAAACACAATATCAAATGCTTTATTATGAATTTCATTTACCACTGAATAATAACACTGAGTGACAATTTTGTATCTAGTATCACGGTTGGCTAAATAAGTATACTATAGATATTATGTATACATTAATTAGCAGAACATTAGTAATTATAGTAACTGTCATATGACATGGAACATTAGCTTTGGCAATATCATGTAGCAATGCTAAGCTAGCTATTTCTTACAACAATATATAGGCGTGATGTAAAAATATAAGAAGGTTTTAGGGTAGTTTTCTTCAGCAGCGCAAGTTGTTGTTAAAACTTTAATTATCTAAAGGTAACACTAAGCATAATGTATTTTAATTTGTTTTGAATGAAGAAACCAGTATTTGTTTATTAACCACATTGCAAAATTTCTAAACCTCATCTATGTTTTTCCAATTTATATTCAAAATATATCATTGCCCAAAATTTAATTTGCCCAAATTTTAATTTGTTTCATAAATAAAAATGTTTCCTTATTGCAAGAAAAAATAACACCTTTTATCAAATTCTTCTCAGTTATTTTTGAGTAGATTTTTTTTCCAGTGCATATTTATTCTAGCTTTTAAACAAAAATTCTTCTTAACCAATTAGAAAGTAAATCCTAAATAATGACTGCAGACTGCATGATATTGAAAATAATCACCAGTCTGTGACCTGAGCTGACAGTACCTAGAGATCAACAACCATTTTGCTGCAGAAAAAGCATGCACCATCTACCAGCCACATTGTATTTGATCCCTGTTTGCTGTGGAGCAGAGCTCAAGGGAGCTGTGATGTTTCATCGGGGGAATGTTTTTAGACGGAGACAGCCAGGTGGAGCAGAGTGTGGTGAGATAAGTGCAGGAATCTGAGCTTTCATACAGCTTCTGTGGTCGCAGTGCAAACACTCTCTATGGTTTGGAGGGAGCTCGTTAAACAGGATGTGGGAAGCAATTTTTTTTCGGGGGGGGGGATTTGCTTCTTTGTGAGTGTATGCGTGTATCTGTGTGTGTGTGCACTCAAGTGTGTATGACAGCTTGCAAAAATTACAAATGAGCATATGTGTACGTGTGTGTTTCCCTCTGAGTTTTTGAGCCTGAGAGAAGAAAATGTTTCTGAAAGGATTCACCACAGCCTGACTGTCAATCGCAGATGGGTGGGGCCAGCTTAGAAAGTGGAGAGTGATGCACATTGTATTTGCTGAAGACAACATTTATATTTTAACCAAAACAATGGAGAAAAGCAAGTGGACATCTCAAAAAATGTCCTGGGGAATGTTAAATATGTGTCACTACAATACTCTGCCTAAATTGAAAACAATGTTTAGATAGAAAGATAAAAAGATAACCATAAAACAAACAAAATATTAGAGAGAAATGGAAAAGCTTATGCTATGCTGCCTCCATCTTTATTTTAAATACATGAGTCAGTATTAGATCAAATTGCTCTTAATCAATGTGTCAGCTGTTAGTTTACTATTATCCCTCAACTTGTTGCTTCATTGACAAAAAAGCCTGAAACGGAGCCGCTGTGTCATAGAATACACTTGAATAAAACTCTGAGCTGATATAAATGGCTCTAAGTGTTAGGACATGCCATTCAAATGAAAGAGTCCATTCTCCTTTCTTTCTGCACCACTCATTCTGTGTAAGATCAATAAATGCTGTATAACCCATTATAAAGCAAAACACAGAGTGCTTCAGTGTACAGTCACCATGCTCTTTCTGATCAATGGATGACTGATGAGAGCTCATCATGATCTAAACAAGGCAAAAGCCTTAACATGAGCAAAAATCCCAACATTTCTTCATTCTTACCTGGTAATCTAAACATGACCATGTAAACAGAAATACTTAAAACCTTTAAGCAGCTTAATGCACACCAAAATTGGTACTCTTGCTGTCAGTATCCACACTAATCAATATACTTGAACATATATAAAGACTCTTTTCTTCTATTATCTAGAAGGGAGACTCATTTACTTGGGAACATTTTTACTGGTGTTGCATTGAATAGTTCAAGGCTTCATTCTCGATGCTGACATTTAAATTCAAAGCCAACATTTAAAAGCTCATATCGCACATATTACAGACTTTGAGTGTTGCATGGATTGGACAGGCAGAGTGGAGTGACAAACACCAGCAGAGAGCTGATGATGTCGGGGAGGAGAGGGGCAAGGGGCAGACCGGAGCTTTTGAAGGACAAAACACCCGGAATCACAGGGGATTCTGCTCTGATCCGGAGCTTTTTGTCAGAGCTTGGAGTTTATTATTGCAGATTTTTGGGATTAAAAAGAGGATTTATCTACACTTCAACCTGTCCTGCTGCTGCAGGCTGAAGTGCCAACCTGTACTGTAATTAGTCTCTCTGTCTTGGCTGCTTACTAGAGGGTGAATGTACTTTACTTAATGAGAGCTAGCTTACAGCCAAAGTACAGTCATCTGGCTGTTTGGAGTGAATACATACAAAAGATTCCATAGTCAAATTAGGCAAGCAAGAATTTGTTCTTCATGTGAGGGGGGGTTAATGATTGGTGATGGTTATAAACTAAAACAGACATTTGAACCTCAAAAACAGTTTGCATCTTTAGATACTGACACTCTGTAAAGCCTTTTTATCAATCAATTTCCCCCAAACCTGTGGAGTGTTATCATCAGTTATCACATACTAATCAGGTTATTTGACTCCCACTATGTAAGCTTTTACATATGGTGTTAACATCATGGAACTGCATCAGAGCTTGTTGGACCAACATTTCTGTCACAAAAAAGAAGCTGTTTTCTGGACCACTCACAAGTACAAAAGGTCGTTTTCCCAAAACTACCCCACCTCAAAGGCCTTTACAGTAGCATTAATGCTTTAAACAATTTGCTGCATCGGGCATTGGATAATTTCAGAAATAAACAGCCAGATTCATCAGTATGCTCCCATAGATGTAGAGGCTGTCGTGGTTCTTCCAAACAGAAGCTGTCAGCAAGACATGTGTTCTCGCCAACTGCCACATTTACCCTAATGAAACACAAACTCAGGAGGACCACACTTTGAGAATCAAGCAATTTGCAATGATGCATTGCATTTCTTCAAAAAGTGACACAACACACCAAACTGTTTGCTGCGATTGTTCTAGAAAGGGAGCAAGTTCATATTACAACCCCTTCAGTGATGTACAGTAGCTAGAGGATTGATGTAAAACCATTTAAAGGCTTTTTTACCCACATTATGCTCTATTATCAGTCTTCACTGTTGTGTAGATTTGTGATATAGTGTGTGAGTGAGTCTAGGCCACAGAACCTCAGTGAAGGAGGTCTGAATCTCTCCCATTCCCTCACTGCAGTTGGAAGCATTTCTGGGGAGGAATCCCTTTATTCTGCTCACAGTCGTGTGGAGAGAGAGAAAGAGGAGCCCCGCAAGAGTGACACATCACAGCCTCAGACAGCTCACTGTGTCAGCTGGAACAGACAGAGGCTCATTATGGGCCTGAATTCAGCATGCCTCACATGGGACAGCAAGAGACTGGGGGAGGGGAGAGAATACAGCAAGGGGGGGATCCATAATCAGGAATTTTTTGTTCCATAAAAGATGCATACAGAGGAGTCCTTGGTAGATCAGGGATAACGAGTAAAAGATGGCACAAAAGTTAGCAAGGAGAGGGAAGATTACAGGCTGTAGAGGAACAATGTGGGTATTATAAGCTACAGATTCTGCAGTTACTAACGTGGAGCTCAGCTGCAATAAATCTACTGTTACACCTCTTAGTTGCACATATTTAAAAATTCTTACAGGTACACAAAGCAATATTTGTATGTAGAGAAAACAACAATTATCACACTCAAAATGACAAAACATATATTGCATGACTTCTGTTACCGAACCTACCATTACTGATGTTTTGGGCCACTTGGGGGCTGCAGAAACAAGAGATTAATGCAACACTGACATGTTATCAAGTGGTGGACTTGCAGCAGACACGCACAAATAGTGGCTTTCATTTTGGGTTTCGTTTCTGGCAACGTGGTTGATATAAGAGCAACGTTCTGTCTCCTCTCAGCTCTATTTCACTCTTGACTAATATCTAAGGAAAATATCTGGCCATGTAGCTGCAAAATGCTCTACTGTGTTCACCTGCTAGTTACCTACTTTGTCTGTCTGACATTTGGTGCTGAGCAGGTACTGTACAAAGACTGCTGTGGAGCTTTTTTGATGATAAAAGCTGCTCTGCTGCCCCCCAAAACAACCCAGGGAAAGCAGAGAGAATTAAAACTGTGCCCTGAGTTTAGGCCTAGAAAACAAAAAAAGCAATGAGCTAAAAGATGGTATAAAGCTCTTTAAAGCTGGTTCAACAGGTCTTTAGTTAGTTAAATATATACATAAGTTGAACATTTGAAAACCCTCCTTGTGGCTTTGGGAACTAAACATGTGACTGCAACATCCCAGAGTCGAAATCAGCAAAGAAACTTTGTCTGAACCTTGAACCTTTGTCTCACCTCAAATTTCCCGACACTCTCTATGAACTCTTGTCAAATCAAAAGGCAAAAATGTGACTAATAGAGTCAGAACTTCTAAGAAGAGCGGGAAAAACTGTAGCTGAGAAGGTAACGACATACAACAAAGTTCCAAATTTAGAATCAGAGCAAATATGCGGCAATCAAAAATGCACCTCAGCTACAGACATCCTGCACCCACAAACCCCTGTAGAGTTCCTGACCATTAGTGGTGCTGTGGAGCATTGTTTTGAAGAGCGGGTCTTTACATTGTTTTCATCTCCTCCACATGCACAGACAAAAATAAAAGAAGTTCTAAAGCTTGTATAACAAGGAATGCACAAATCATGTTTTGGTGAGCAACAATGATTGTAAACACCTCATTATTTTACACAGGAAATCCAGTGGAAAGCATTCAACATAAAACAAACACCTCACCATTAAATAATAATAACAGCCAAATAAAATCGAAGTGGCTTGCAGTAAGGTAGTCGCTGTTAACCTGGTGGTCAGAAAACGAAAGGAACTCTTAATTATTCATTTGACACAATTATAACAAGAGAGTGGAATGAGTTAACTTTCTCTCTTAAACTGACAGTGAAATATAAGGCTCTTGGCAGTTGAACTCTTGGTTTTTCTCGGAACATCTCTTCCCTCACAGGACCTCATGAGAGTGGATGTCTCTTCACGGGACCTGCTGTCATGTTTGGTCTCCTGCTCCTTCTCCTCTTTCAGATTGAAAATGTAAGGGAACTGTTCCTCAGTGACACAGTTGGCCACATCCAAACAAGAGAAATACCTCTTTTGTCATGAAGGAGCCTTGTTTCTTGACAAAAATGTGAACAGAAAGGCAGGTTCGCCGCCCAGTCATGGCTTTGCCTTTTCTACTCCAATGATGCTGGAGGGATTTTTAACAGGGCTTTCAAACTACGGAAATCCATTAAGTTGTCACTTGTCGCAAAGAGCTGGCAGAGTGCCGTACACATCTCACCTGTCTAATTTTATTGCTAAGCCATGCTTTTTCCATAAAGCCAGTGCTATTAAAGGACATAAGAAAGGCTAGGGAATCTGTATTTCTCTGTTAGGCCTTTTTCACAACCTCCTTCCATTTCCCTGTACCATTTAACAGCAAAAAGGAGGTGTACACATCTCAATAATGTAGAACAATCTGCAGTAGCACCACAAGAGGGGAACCCAGTCTTTTCCCTTTCTTTCCTCATAGAAGCCGAAGAGCCACCTTATGAAATGGACATAATCTAGTTTGTTTTATTGAGTCAATGTCCCATTTCTAACTCTGAATTTATGTTTGTAGGGCAGTTAAAAATGCTTCACACAGATTTTAATGGCCATATCTAATCTGTTTCTTGTTTTCTTATTCTCCCTCAATTTCCTCTCAAAGTCCACCTCAAGCCATTTTATCAAACACACCTGCTCAGTCCTGTCGGTGCACGCCATTCAGCATCTTTCTCAAAATTTCAAAACAATAAATCAAAAAAAAACACGTGAAACAGAAAAATACCGGGGCAATATCCTGCACTTCAACCTTGCCATCTTAAAGGTGTTACTGCTGTCAGGAATTTCACCGAATGGATCGCTCTCATATCCCGAACAATTCAGTTTGACAGCCGCTTTTATTATCAATGTGACGGCTTATCCCTCTGAGGACGGCCCTGACCTGTCTGTCACTTAGATGGTAACCCAGATCACAACAACTTGGAGTGGACAGGACAGCCACACACACACACACACACACACACACACACACACACACACATATGTGCAGCTCATAAGAGCACAAAAAAGTAGTCAAGAAAATGAACACAAATACACAGAAAAAAGGCTTAGAGAGGCTCACACAAACACACGTGTGTATATGTATGTACACATACATATACACACTAGCACACACACACACTCCTGCATACATACCAAAAGAGACAGTAACACTCTCAATGACCCTAAATCTTGGGGGCTTTGAAGAATTTGGACAAGTGCTCCTGTCATCTCCAGGAGGCTGGATGCTACATGGATCTAATGCCATTACTTGTTTTTCACAGAATCTCTCAAGAACACTGCAATATCACAACAAACATGGACATACCTTTAATGTATTCACTCTCACATAGCAGCAGATCCTTTCAAATGCATTTCTTAGTGTCACGATGCACACTCCTACACATGTATAAATGTGAGCGTTTTTGCAAATATTGTGGGCGGTGTGTTGCCTTCTTGTGTTTTCTTATTCCAATATGCATATTACTGCTGCAGGAAAAAGGTCGCCTTCTAAAGCACTGAAGATGATGTAATCTGGCAATGAAGCGACTGCATGACACCAATGGACATGGCTGGCAACCGCGACTGCTGTTAGAGGAGCACAAAGTGGCCTAGTCGCACTACTCAATGCGCTCCAAAACCACTGCTGAAACAAGCGTGGAACAAAGGGGGGATGAAGAAAACCACAAAAGACCATAACGAGGTCAGTAAGGTACTGGAATAATCGCTCAGTCTCAATTGGAAATTTAAGGCTAACCTTATGTAATCCTGAAAAAATGTGACTCTATGCCCAAAACGGGACCTGCTAATAACATTTTGTGAGCCTTGTGAATAGAAATAGTTATATTTACTTGATAGCATTAGGGAACTGGTATGACTTTGCTTTTCATCATCTTCATCATCACGTCTGAAAAACACATGTATTTATGTTGAAAAAAGAGTATTTTTTCACGAAGCATCTAGTAGATTTCAAGGATAATAATGGTACTAGCTATAGATTAAAGCTGCATTGATGGATTAAGAGAAGAACTCTAAAAGCAGCTGTCTAAGACACAAGCCTAAGGGTTTTTATGACTGAACTTGGTATCTAACTGGCAGTGATCAACACTTGTATTCATTTTTAATCATGTTTACAACCACCAGATAAATGTAAGTTCAGTTTTGAGTTTCCAACTTCTTTAAAATATGTGGCTGTCTTAACTCAGACAGATTTGAGAAGTCAGATTTTTCCTCTTTTTCTTGCAGTGGGTTTGATTATTAAGATGCTGCAGAAACAGCTACATGTTCCAGCTATTAGTTTGGCTGATGAGCGCATAGAGACTGAACAACACAGTATGTGTGCAAAATAATAAAACAAAACAGAACAAAACAAAAACAATAAAACAATGAGCTTCAACAGACCAAAAAGCTTCATGAAGTTGGAAATTGAACTGTGTTTGTCGAAACATTTGTTTTTGCTCCTAAAATCTCCGTTGGTCTATGACCCTGACCCATCAGCACGGTCAAACTCATTTCCCATGAGCCTTGTGGCTTACAGTGAGGAGGATCAAGGTCATGGTTGTGACAAAGCTGGCCGCTGTGGAATAAATGATGCAAGAGGCATAAAAGAAGGTGCCTTTTGTCTTGTATGTGACACAGGCTGGTTTTAGTGTACACTCTTCATCATCCAGCCATATGTTACGGTGTGAACGCTCCCTCAGTAATGAGAAATCGTCACCTGTTTAATAATGTGGGTAAATCTAAGTAAGAAAGCATGTCACCTGACAATAGCTGCAAGTCAAGTCAACCAGCCTGCATTCCTTTGATTCACATTGATCCCCCTGTTGATGGCAATATGTTATTCAATGAGCCCAATTGGTTTGTCACATCCCTCTAACAAAAGACTATGATGATTAGTGTCTTTTTACGCATTTAATAAAATGAAACAGTTTTAAGAAAAAAACTATAAAAGGACAAAACAAAAACTATTTAAGTTCACTTTGGCTTCTTTAATAAGAGATAGTTTTTGTTTCTTTTGGTTGGTTTTCCTGCATTTTTTCTACAGTCATATTAGTGCATCATATTTTATCATATTATTTTATCATGTTATCTACAGACACCTTAATGTGGTAAAAGACCATGGCTGCTCTTCACTTATCTTTTACCACAAAAGTCCTCCCTGAGCCCCAACATCTCCAGCTCGCACTCTGCAAACACATTAAGCCTCTGTGACAGCTGATTTTGCCTCCTGAAAAGCATCTGTTGCAAGCTTTACCTTGGTGGGAGAAGGGGTAATTTGTTTAATGTTTGAAACAGCACAAACAAAGCTGAAAGGCAGAGAGAGTCATTACAATAATGTGTTTTCTCCTGCTATTGTCCCAGGGGAGCATCCAAAGATTGCAGCAGAAGCACAGTGAGAATGGAGAGCTGCAGTCCTTTGTATATATATATATATATATATATATTAAAAAAAGGTTCAATTCAGTTACCTAAATGTTACTTTAAATAAAAGGTAATCATTTGCACCACTAGGGGATTTTTTGGTCCAGTTGCTTCACACAGGGGTCCTGCCTTGACTGCTGATGAGGTGTTTAAATGGCGTACACAGTCAAGGACATGATGACAATGCATGTTTTTTTTGTATTCAATTTCATTAAATGGTACATTAGCCTAAATGTACCTGAGAGGAAGGGGGGCAGGACAAGAGTGGGACTGCTTGGAGTGTGGTTGAGGAAGAAGCTATAGGAAGAATAGCAGATGGAAGGAAACATAAAGCAATCATATAGTCTCTCTAGATCACTGAACCACAAGCTTCATTTACTTTTACTCATCTTTGTTCCTCTATTCTTCTCTCCCTTCCTCTGTTGTATGTACTTTGCCTCTTCCTACCAGAAAAGATCAGATCAGTTGGTCAGGTTTGTTTCTTTTATACCCCCTTTAGATAATTGAGGATGGTGCATTCTGATCAGGCAGAGTCAGCTCAGTTCATGAACTGAGGCTTGTCTACTAAGCACAAAGCAGGATGGAGATTACAGAGCCGGACACATGGACGCTCGCTGCCATACATACAAAGGCTTGGGACTGTGCGTGTGATACTGTCTTCCCCTAATGTTTATATGTTGCTTCCTGGACCTGATAGGGTGTTAAAAAACCACAGAGAAAGAGCACAGGAAAAAAAATATTTTTCTTGCTCTGTGACATTTCTGTTCCTTAGAGAAACACACAGTGCACAGCAGAGCCAAACTGCTCCAGGGAAGCCCCTCGCATGGTGGAGAGTTTGGACTTTAATAGAAGACACTTGAGTGCTGGTAATGTTTAAGTAGAGGGACGTTTGGAAACAACTCGTCAAATGGAAAGATAGGTGGGGGTCTATTCACACAGGAATTGCACAAACAAACACAACCAGATCTCAGCCTCCCGCAGACACACACTCTAATGAGATTGTAATACAAATCTGTGACTCCTCTGGTCCTGCCAAGTCACACATGAAGGGTATAGAGTGCAGGGTTTTAGTGTTGTTTCGAAGAAACACTATCAGAACAGTCTTTTTGTTCACTATGTGCTAATGTAACCTCCATCCTTCATGCTTGTGTTACCATAGCCACCAAGAGCAAAAAAATCCTGGAAACTCTCATAGTCTTTATAAAACATGAGAGGGGAATATCAACCTCTCTTTGTGCACATCAACTCCTTGAAGTTTAATCTGAAACTCTTCCACTCCAAAGCTCTAAAGACCATATATACATACATGTTCATACAGCATATGTAATTTAGAAGATTCTTCAGGGAAATATATTTTTCTTTTATGTCACAGATTTGTGGCAAATAAAAAGAGTGGTGAGTTTTCAAAAAATATCATACATATAATATCATCATACTGATTAACTAATTAATTAAGATTTTTTTTTGGTCAGTCAAGCATGTTCAAGTATGTTTTCTAAATTCCTGACCGAAGGTTACAAGGATACAACATTGAGAAAAGCCTGGCACATTTATTTTACACATATAGTCCAGCCATCATGGAGCACACTTGAAGAAGTTAAGTGTCATGGACCTCCAAGAAGTGGTCAACAGAAATAAAGATATTATCATTACAGTCAAGATAGTGACCACTGAGCTCTCTCTTCTCATGTGGAAAAGAGAAAAGTCTGAGGGTGCCAAATTAGAATAATGGGGTGGGAGTTGAGTGACTTCAAATCTGCATACCTGGGTGACTGCACAGAGACCAGTGCACAATGCTGCAATATCCCATTAACAGAAACAGCAATGCCACAAAAGATGTCAATTTATTTGTTGTCCTTTTCTGTAAAGCACCAGTAAAGCATTAACGCATCACATCAGATTTAATCCAGCCTGCAGTATGCCCCCATGGCTCTGAAGGTGACAACAAGGCTTTTCCATGGTTGCTAAGGTCGGAATGAGATACTTGCCATTTTATTGCAGCAGTAATCTGTTGCAGACGACTAATTCATTCATGAGGCCATTTTCCCTACTGTTCAATTTCTCCCAGCCATAAGCCACTTTATTAGCAGAGCAAAGCTTACAGGTTTTGTTCAGATGATACTTCCAAGAACTCCTATTAAAAGCTGATCTGAATAACTTCAATTTAAAAAAAACTCAACAATTAAAAGGCTCCTGGACTGTTATAAAATGTGAGTCCATTTTTTATAACGGCTTCTGGAGATTTCTAAATTACTCCTGTGAAGTGATGCTTCAAAAAGAATAAGAAAAAATTAAAATAATTACAAAAAAACTTCTGAAAACCATAAGAGCTTTGTGGATAGTTAATGAGTGCTTGGTGATAGCTTTAGAACACTTAATGGGTTACATAATTCAGTGTGAAATAATTATCAGCCCAAAAGATCAAAACAGTGTTCTGAACCAAGTTGTTGTCTAAGAAACTTCTAAAAGAGGGCAGTTCATCTATTGATCAACTGACTTGTTCATTGTTTTTTTTTTATTTCTTTGTTTTAATAAAATTGGCTGTGAAGTTTAGTTGGCTGTCTGATGACAACAACAGCATGAGAGATTTAAGAAAAATGGCTTGAAGTTGATTTACAACAGAAACTACTGTTGTCCAAATCTCAATCTTTCTGTTTATTCTCTATTATAGAGAAATATTGTTCTTTTAAGATAAGAGATGAAGAAAAGTCAATGGGCTTTAGTGTTAGATTTAACTGGGTTATAGGGGTTGACTGATAAGTTCATATCCAAAGGTGAAAGGACATGAGTTATACAGCTCTTGTTACATGCACATGAAGCTTAACTCTGAGAGATTATGCAGAAAGTTTGCAGTTAACAAGAATTAAGTATTAGTATTTCCATTTCAGCAAACAACAACATTAATGTTTGAGAAATTTTGATTCAACCTTGACCAGCACCTTCACTATTTGCCTGTGTTTGCACCATCAGACATGTGCATCCTTTCTTTAAATTAAGCTTGGTATTGACAATGATGACATTATTGCTGCTGTGGACCGCTTTTCAGAGGTCCATGATACTAGCCTCTACAAAGAAAGAATGCATATACTCTGGACTGAGTGTCTGAATGTGGGAGGGGACCATAATGCAAAATAATTGTGATAAGTTTTCTAAATTAACTCCTCCTACCTCAGGGCACTGAATTAGCAATCACTCCTAATATGAAGCTACAGATAAAATTCTGTAAATGATACATAAATAGCATCTTATTCATATATCCCTATTATTATTTTATTTTTTATTTATTTTACGTTTAGATCTGATGCACACTCACACCCATGTTACCAGACAATGTGACATTTAAAAAACAAAACAAAACAAACCCCCCACCCCCTCAAATTGCTACCAGTCACTGACCAACTAGCTGGAGGCCTGTTGGGATGCAATAGAGATGCTCATGCCTGTGGATGGGTCAGGACTTGCTGTGAATCTTAAGGGGTCTAATAACAACACACAGTGCTTTAGAGGAGAGAGTTTGGAGAGGCTCGGCCTAATTGGCAGGTCACAGCGCTCAGCAGTCTGCTCATAAAGCTCTGCTTCTTCCTGTGGAAAAGGCTTGAGGCAAGCAGGCGAGCATTCAGCAGCAGGCTGTGGACAGGGATGCACAGTAAAGAAAAACTGTCTCAGTTCCAGCCTCACATGTGTCTTCCTCTCTGCTTCTGATTGCAGGCTTAAAAAACACAAGTTTTTTTATCACCCTGGAGGGGTACTGGTTTCCCTCTATGTGCATTGCACACATGTCAGAGGGTGGGCTTAAGAGCTGCTGCGTGCCTATGTATGTGAATGACCACTGTTTTAAAACCTTTGTGTGTGCCTATGGAAGCATGCGTGTGTGTGTGTGACATCTCTATGGCCACCAAATCTCCCAGCCTCCCTCTGGGGAACTGGTGCTAGCAGAAAGAAAAGGGCGGACAGAAGAAGCTTTGTGTGTGTGTGGCCAAAGTATTGACTTTATGTAGAGTTCAT
This sequence comes from Acanthurus lineatus, assembly GCA_029814665.1. Taxonomy (NCBI): domain Eukaryota; kingdom Metazoa; phylum Chordata; class Actinopteri; order Acanthuriformes; family Acanthuridae; genus Acanthurus; species Acanthurus lineatus. The sequence continues at coordinate 6,474,474 of JAPZDV010000011.1, read as the reverse complement.
GTACTGGAGGCAGCTGCACCAGTTGGCATTTCCACTGGGGTGCCGAACTGTATTGAAAAGGAAAGACCTCTGTGCCTGTGTGTCAGTGTCGCAGACGGGCTTATCAAACACAGCTAATCAGGATAAGAGACGTTTGTTTCCAGTATTTAATTCAGTGACTCACGGGCTAATTTGGTAATTTGCATTTTTCTGTTTTCCACATAAATCTGAGACCGAATGAGTTTAATGTGTTGGCTTTCTGACATTAACTAATTAGCACTAAACTCGAGTACAGCTTAAGTTGATGCCATGACACTAGTTTTGTAGGTATTTGGTCATAAAGCAGGGTATCGGCCTGCTGAAATGTGGACAATTTATCAAAGTCAACCAAGTTATTAGAACACATCCAAAGTGAAGCATGTCTGTATCAGATTTCATGGACATTCATCTAACAGTTGTCATGATGTTTCACTCAAAATCACAAATGTCTATCTCGTTGTGATGCTTGAAGAAAAGTCAGAGGATCACCAAAGTCATTACATTACACTGTCTGAGGATGAGGTTGGATGGATGATGGGAAATTTGTGCTTAATCACCCACCAAACCTCCACTATTTAAGAGAAGTATGCCATTGTAACAGCACTTTGCTTAATTGCTCAGTCATTTGTATAATCACAAGAGGTTTTTTCTCTGGTTTCTTCAACATAAGACATAAATACCATTGCCATTTAATATGTTGATCCACTTTGTGAGCTGAAGATTCCACCTTGGTGGGAATAAAGTTCCATCTATTTCATTCATCAGGTGGGTTTTAGTCACATCTACTGTATCTGCTATATTGTGGGAAGCTGAAAGGTTAGCTCTCACTGTGTGACTTTCATATCCATTAGGTATAAGTGAAGACCACTGCTGCTCCACAGGCACAGAACACGAGACATCGTGCCCTCAGAGCGACGACAGCTTCAGCAGTCAGCCAATCAGGCTCAACGAGAGGACGACCTCAACTTCAAGCAGTTTACCCTCACTATCAGGAGAACCCTCAGAGGACGAATGTGCAACGACAGACCAGAATGTGCAAGAGGAAGAGCGGCTCCTGAGTCCAATGCCTGAAGGGCCTGCCATTAAAAATAAATGAAAAGTACACTGAGATACGCCACCTGTGGAGTGGAAAGTTTGCCCGGAAAACACAGAGGGCCGTATTCTGTTTGAACGAATCAAACTGATCAAACACTACGCTGAGGAAAGGAGGGAGGTCATGAGGGACAGAAAATGCTCAATGACAGACTTTATTCTCATCTCAGATAAATTGTGATGTTGCAACGAAAAGTCAAAGGCTTTGCTTTTCTGATCCAAATGAATTTATTTTATGAATTTATATGATTTATTTATATAAATCTTTGACTAATTTGACATGCAGAAAAAAATGGCCCATAGCACCTGCACTCATGGATTGCAAAATAAACGCTGGATAAACTTTGCCCGCTTTCGCAGGTTGTCGCTTTACATCATTCTCATGTCTCAAAAAAAGGGAGTTACATTCACCAACACCTATAAAATGTTAAATTCATTTATGTAAAAGGTTGTACAGTAAGATGTCAACTGTCAATTCCAATACTATCAACGTCTTCCATACTACATTTGCACTGTGTGCCAGTTCGTGTTACCCTTGAAGAATGTGTCACTATGCACTTTAAAATGTGTGACATGTCAATCTATATTTGTCACTTTAACAATGTCACATAGATAAAGTACATTTGAATCAAAACACTAAGATTCTGATCTAATTCTGAGCTGTAAGTTGCTGGATTACTCTATAGCTGCAGGAAACTCAATCCAACCTGTCCAAAACAGTAATAATCAAGACATCTGCCACCAAAGAAGATGAGAGAGAAGACAGACAACAGAAAAACTAGAGCGACCTCCACACTGCAGTATCTGCTTTATAGTTTATACAGGAAATCAGTCTGGAGGGATTTTATCCGAAGTCATCTAAACCCCTAATAAGAGCAGTAGCCCCTGCAGTGGGAGAGGACTGTATCTCAGTGGAGAAGTTCGGGAGCAGCTGGAGTTCAAACAAAACACATTATTCAGGAAAAGAAACCCAATTTCAGATCAGGCTATGAGAAAAAAGTGAAATCATTGAAAAAAAAGGATTTTTTCCCAATGGAATAAAACTAAGATTGATTTTTGACAGTTTTTGGGGCATATGTATTTGATACAACACCCTATTCACACACACACACACACACGCATGCATGCACGCATATATATATATATCCATGTAAGATAATACATTTCTTTACACAGTTTCTTTAAACCAGCCACAGTGCTTTAGAGCAACTCCCCAGAGTGATGCTACTAAATAATAATTTTCAAAAACTTTATACAAAATCATAAATTGTAATGGCAAGCAGAGCACAAAATCCCATAATGAAAAGATCAGGCTGAGACAGATTCATCAAAAAAGCCTGAACTGATCCAAATCCAGTTCCAGCTGATTGACTCAGGACATTCCTTAATCAAATCCCTCCCTTTACATGTTGTCCTCCACCCTTTTGCAACCATGGGGAACTTGTTAGATGTGAAACTTATGAATGTAAAACATCAAAGAGGTTCAGATTAGGAGGAGAAATGAATGCAGCTCACAGGAAATCATGTAAAACTTTTCAGACTTGGTGATCCAATCCAGTGTGTGGGTCAGTGGTCTATGACATCTGCATGAGTGGAAGGAAACCCAAACAGCCGTAAGGAGTGTCTGCCCTATGTTCATCTCTGTGTTCGTTTCCGTCTATCCAAGCGCCTCTGTGCCCCCCTCTGCTCATGTCCAGCTGCTCCATGGGGGGTGTCAAGTCAGAACAATTCCCTCAGGAATGATGGGCTCTCGTGCAGTTGCAAACTCTGCGTTACAAAGCCAAGATGCAGCAGAGCTGTGCCCATCACTTCCAGTAGAAAGAACGTAATTAAGACACAACTGTTTCCAGCTGAACAATGCTTTCTGCCTCTCCTCCCTCCAGAGAATAACAACTACTTCTGTAACAATAACTAATGTAGGCCATGAATATATATTATGAACTCTTGAGTCACAGTAAGGCAGACGATAATATTTATGCATGCATTATGTAAAGACATTATGATAATATAATCACTAAGACGATGACTGTCATGTCTCTTTTTATTTATTCTACAATTTTAGAAAATAGAAATAAAGTTAATTGACAGATTAACCTAAAATTAATATTTTGGCAAAAAAAGCACCAATCCATTCAAATTTTAGCACATTTTGGCACAGAAAGTATATAATAAAACTGTATTTAGGTATATTTTGTTTTAACCACAGTTATAAAAGTAAAAGCTGCAACCACGGCATCAAAAATAGACAGACTGTGAAAAGTATGAGAATTTTGTGATAAAGTAAATAATCAATTTTTGGAAAAAGTAGGTAATAAGTGACTCCGTCTATGCCTTTGCCATTGTGTCTGCCTTATCCAGCTGCCTCTTCTTCAGGGTCTGATAAGAAAGAAAATGGTTGCCCATCGTTTTCTTTCATCCCTCTGCTGTCTCCTCACTGCCACTCACACAGGACCAGAGAATGAGCTCTTATCTGCTGTGTGTGGGCTCCGAGTGCACACACACACACACACATACGCACATACAAACACACACAGGACCAGCATAACAAGCAGAACCGCCTGAGAGATGGGCCACAGAGATACCGTACAAGCAGGCAGGAATACATTAATAGTCAAGTGAGATGAACCATGCAATATTAATCAGAGCATTATCAAACATCATCTCAGATTGACTCTCACATGCTGAGGAGCCGCACAGAAACGTACACATATCTCCTGAACGAAACTGAAGTGGATCTCTGCGGGAGGTAATTGAGTTTAATTGACGGAAAATGAAGGGAGATTACCATTGTTGGTATAAGTTCTTTGGGATATCCAGTGTCAGGGAGCAACGTGGCTATTCCCTCAAGTGATGGAGAGTCATTTTGCACTAGCATGGAAGCCATCTGTAAAGTACGAGGAGGCTTACATCAGAGCCTCGGCGGGATTTAACTGCTCAAATGAAGCATGGAGGGGACAGTATGGTCCCATGATGCCGTGTCCCAATAGACAAACACAGACACGCACATAAACACCTCCAGTAGGTCATGCATTAGCAATAGGAGTGAGGTGACACTGGTTGGTTGGTGAGGGGATGAAGGACAAGGCTTTGACTTATTGCAGTAAAGCTCAGAGAAAAAAAAATTGAAAGGAAAGGAAAAGAAAGGAGTCTGTATCTCCAAGCACTGACCTTCATACATCATGACATGTCTGGCTGAGTGTGAGGTGCTGGGTTTTTCAGTTCATGTCAAGTTCATGTACGCACAAAGCTAAAAATCATACAATCTGTCCAGCATAGCACGTTCTGTCCTCAGATCCTTAATTCTATGTGAAGAGCTCAAAGTTTATCTTTATTTATAACTTAGAATTGGAGCAGAAAATGAGAAGTTCCTGTTCCATGCACAAAACACTGATAAAGGTAACAGTATTATTGCAGTGTGATAGAGTGGAGATACTAATTAAACCATAAGTTACAAACTTGTAATGATACAAAATAAAATGGATTACAGCATGACACCATAAAGGCCTCACAGCAGAAACTCATTAGCATGTCTTTAAGAAATATTTGGTTCAGTAACTTTGCTGACAATGAGTTCTGACTCGGGGCAAGTTAGCTGGCGAGCTAATCAGTAACTGACAGTATCAAACACTCAAAATAGCTCTTATTGTTTCATAAGAAAGCAACCGGTAAGAGAAAATAGCGCTAAAAAGCTTCCAAACAGCCAGTTGGGAGCTAAGAAAGAGTAATTTCAATTAAAGTAAATGGTAAAGCACAGCTAAACCATGATAGGCCTCTCTATCTTTTACTCCATGATCTCTGGCTGTTCAATGTTCAGCTGTGTCATAGCTTGCTATTGGTCAATGACAAGTTTTATGTATCAAATAAATATAGCATACACTCCTTTATTTCATTCTAATTTATTGGCTTTTAGTGAAATATTACTGATAATAGGCCTGTAATCTCATTGCTTTTTGTTTTAAAATTTGGTTTTCTGGATTGTTCATTGTGAGCCCATTTCAAATAAAATACCCCCAAAAATTTGACACATCTGTGAAATGTGTATCTCATCTAATGAAGATGAACTTGACTGTCTTTAATAATTTAGCTACTTTAGTATAACATTTATTAAAATCAGCGCTCTGTCAGTATATGCATCAACTATGTCTCACAAGCTTGGCACATTCATTTTTTTGAGAGTCACCTCAAAGTAATGAGTGAAAAGGTTTTAAAGTGTAACACTGTTTGGAGTTAAGATGTTCTGATGTGATGCTAGTAGGCAGAGTGCAGCCTGACCTCTCGTTTCTTCCTGGAAATTCAGCCAGCACATTCATCATTAACGGGGCAGAAAACTAAGAGGCAAGGAGAGAACCTGGAATATCTGATGCCAGCTGAATTATAGCGAGCACTGCAGCTTCAAAAATGCACAGCATAAGGATGTTTAAGCTGTGTCCTCCTGATGATCCTACTTCTCTCAAGGCTGAGGTGAAGTCTGTCAGGCCACATTGGCTGGTATTTACATGAGGGGTTGGGGGCAGAGGCTTACAGCGTGCTTCACCTCACACCTCTGTGTGTGTGGATGCATCTGCAGGAAGGTGGTGACCAGCAGCAACACACTCAGGCAGATGGCGGCATAGGAGATCGTAACGAGGCAGCTGTTCCTCATCACCATGACCTCTGGGTTTGGAGCAAAACAGTGCCCTAATGCAGAACCCTCAATCATCTGTGTGGTATGATAACACTCCTGGGTTTGTTTGTTGTACATATAGGTAGTAGAGAGTTTGTATCTTCTATTAAGAAACAGAGGATAAATAAATTTGATGCTCCCTGTCTGTTACTTGGTGCATCAGACTGTCTAACTGGTATACGTTTCATGTTTCATTGCCTGGCAGCCACTTAAATGATTTTTAACTTTGTAGTCTGGCAGTCACAAATCTATAAATGTTGGCAAAGGCGTCTGAGAGGCTCACTGTGAAAGAAAGGATCTGTCCATGCACCCTCTGACCCTGCAACTTCAACTGCAAAGATAAACATGATCTGGTCTAAAATATTCATAATTGTTCGGAGTATCTTTTTAAGATTGTTGTGCATTTAAAGAAAAGGAAAAAAAACAATTTATAAAATATGCCTTATGAAATGAAGTGGACCGACATGTTTTGTGGATTCAAGTCTATGAATCTTTTCTGAGAAACAAAAAGAAAACAAGTATATAAATGTAGTACTGGATCAGGGCGTGGGTTGATGTTGATGCTGATGGGGGTTTTTTTTGTTTGTTTTGTGTGTTTTTTTACATTTTAATTAAATAAAGAAACACAAAGAAACCTAAAATGTCTTTTGGATCTACATACATCCATATACAAATTTAAAAGATTCACATATTACATAAGAACTGGTAAACATCTGCCTGGTTTTAATACCACATACCCACAAAGAAAGCTGTGATTCTACTCTGCTATTGATAAAATGCTGTGCAGGAGTTAAACATCATTTTTGTTATAAAACAACACAGATAATGTCTCACGCTGAGACTTTCTGCTCATATTTCCCTTACTCAAAAAGGTCTGTTTCTATGCTGACAGAGTCATAGAATTTATTACACATAATCTGATTCGTTTGGAATGGCTTTTGCGAAAGGAAGCTAGCTTATGATTTCTGTTGTTGTGACGTCAAGCCGATTAGCAGAATTCATTCCACATAAACCTGAAAGCGAGCAACAGACCCGATGTGTAAACAAATCGAACCATGATGTGCTCAGTCACACACAGATGCCTTTCAGGCATGCTTCTGGGCACACACAGAGGGAAAATGCTGGTTTTTCATTGCACAGGGTTGGACGACTTAAATTGAGCAGCAACAAATCCAAGGACGCAACAAGCCATATATATGAAATCACTACACAGCAGCGTGAAAATGTGTATGAGCAAAGATGTTAAAGAAATTTGTCAGCATGACTGGTTTTTATTGATGTAAGTGTACAACCTTACCAAACTGCATTGTTTTAAAGGCACTGTGGTGTTTGTGTGGAACATAGCAGAAGTACTAAGTCTGAGTATATATGATGAAAGTAGCTCAACAACATAGAATGCAAGTTTGCAAGCCAAGGAGCAGATAATTGAAATATTCAAAACAAAACCCAAATAAAAGAAAAAATGAAAAGAAAAAGAAAAAAGATGTCTTCTACTGACAGCTTCAGAATTTCTTTATAGTTTATCAGGTAAAATCAACTACTGCAGTTCTCTTCTATAAATCCTACCTTGTATCTCCGTTAGAGGATGTGTTGATTCAGCTGTGTCTTCATTTTAAAGGATGTAATTTGTGTAGCTGTTGCATTGTATTGTGTTGCACTGACAGGTGTACAAAGAGAGCAGGTTTAAAGAAGCACATGTCACTGTGGTATTCTGTTCAAAGAAGGATGTTTACCTCTAAACTACACTCTCTCTCTCTGTTTCATAAGTCGACATAACTCTCTGTGCTTCTACAGCAGCTATGGTCGAATGATGTGTTGTCAGGAATAGCTTGTTTACTGTTCATTTAACCTTCCTGTGAGTGTACAGTACTTTATGTACTTACTGAGCCAAAACTCAGAGGTTAGACTGAGCTGTGCAACAACATAACAGATGATGAAAACAGTACGTATGTGCTACACTCTCATTCGCTCCTGTCCTGTGCAGATCCATCCTCTCCTATCTGCTCTCACGGGACTCTAAAGAGTCATTTCTCCAGTCTGTCAGAAGGCCTCGCCTTGAAGGGATCCCATAAGAAACTGCCGTTTATGCAGTATATATAAATTCCATATTCACGCCTTAAGACTTATCGTTTTCTTTTACTTCTCCATCACAGAGGCAGAGGAAGTAATTTATTGGAGGAATATGAAGAGCGTCGGCCAGTGGGAGATAAAGACGCCGGAGCCTCATCTCCCGCGGGGGGGAGAAGGATGGTATTGCTTTTTTTTTTTACAGACAGGCTGCGGCTGCCACCATGAGAAGATGCTGTTGGTCGCTTCGCAATGTGCTGTTAGAAGTATTAAATCTCCAAATATCTCACCTCAAAAGCTGTCATGTCAGAGCTTGCTGGGTGTTACAGAGACTACACAATATGGATTCAACCAACTAACTGTCAAGGGACGGGTGAGCAACTGGACGTGACTAAAATCGCGATAGGTCACCAATTTTTTTTTATTTTTTATTTTTTTTTGTGGCATGTCTGCATTTAAGTCAATGTAAAGATGCAAGAAAACATAATAAAAGTATACCAAAGCTGTATAACCAAACTTGAGGATAAAGAGATGAACACAAAAAGAGGAAAAACATGAGGGAAAACTGGAATAACAAAACATGCAAAAGTGTGAGCTTAGTTTACGCCATCAGAGTCCAGTTGGTTGAGGTAAGATTGGCATTAAATTAACATTGAATAAATTGCTAAATGCAAGGTAGCAGAAGTCTGAGATTATCATGAGCTGTTCTGACAACCAGAGATTACTAATTTTGTGTTGCTCGTGTTGTCATTTCACTGGAAGGAGAAGACCACAGCCCTTAAAATTTATTTATTTTATAAATATACAATATTTATTATTTCTAGGGGGAGAAAAGCAGTAATAAGACAACAGTTGGATCTTTTTACATCTTTCTTGTCATTTCTCTATTATTTGAACCAAGTTAGCGCTCGATAACAATATTATTATTACGGTATTAAGAGGCAGTATCAGTATTAGTATGAATTAAATCCTAACAACTCCCATCCCTAACTCTTCCTGGGAGTGAAGTTAATTTTCGTCTGTGTTTATGTGGGACATTTGGCTAATTGTGTATCTTATTTACACAAACAAGTAATCTAACGACTGCAGACATCAATTAAGACTGGAATTGAACTTCCAAAGAACTCCATTTATTTATTTTATTTCCTTCCAGATTCTCTCTGTTCTTTTATTCTCAGTCTATATTCATAAATTTAAGTTTTACTTTGCTTTCATTCAGTTGTTTTAAAAAAATCGACATCTTTTCATGTTTTTTCTGATGACTTTTTGTAAAATTAGAGTAGTCAGATGAAGAGGATTCATAGGTCCCACACTGTAGGTTTCACATGTACGATTTGTTTTTTGACTGGACATTTAGTCTCTACAAAGAGACTGCATTTATTTATTTATCCAAAATCTAAATAATTACAAATTACAAACCAAATAGGGGCTATTTTACCAGAGCAAAGTTCTCTGTTTTGCAGTCAGGATGTGCTTCCATCATCATATTGAGTATTGCAGGGGAGAGAGTCTTGCCGCTAATTGATCTGATATGAGGCGAAGGGCCAGTGTGTGTCTCTGTTGTTCCAACTGCGAGATAATCATGATCCATTTCCCAGTCGACCATCCAGGGCCAAGATGTTGCATCCTAATACAATCCATCGAGCTGGGTTTTGTCTGGTCAGATAAGTGCTGTAATTAATTATATTAGAGGTAAACTTCATTAGCTAGCTAGACCTCAGCTTCGGCACACTTCAGCCTGATAAACTCACGAGCGTAACTACGGAAAGATGCACGGGCACTTTGGTAATTATACACGTCATTGCTAGTTCACAAATTATTGAGTCAGGCTTTGAGCAGTACACCTATGTTAAAAAATGGGAAATGATCAGCACCTGCCAAAGCACAAAACAAGAGTCACTGTGATTTAAACAAGGAATTCAAGTTTAATTTAATTAATACTAAAGTATCTGAATACATATTTCTGCCTCCCTCCCTAATTGCTTTGTGCACCCTGAGGTTCTTGTATGTTTTAACAGACCTTTTAAGGGTCCTTGATAGAAAGTTTCCCAATAAAAGATGCATAATTTAGCATTTGCTTTGAAATAATCACTGGCCAAAATCTGATGATGAGTGGAGATTAAAATTTTTTTTTTTTTTAAATTAAAGATGCAATAGTTCTTCAATAGCTTGAACTGTTCATTGAGTGAAAAGCAGAGCTGGATGCTTACAGCTTACAGATGTAAAAAAACAGCTATTTTAATCTCATCATCACTGTAAACTTGTGTGTGCATCATGTGCTCTGGATGGTTTATTTTGCATTTATATGAAGTCCAACTCCCACAGATTCAGAAATTCATGAATACAGAAAGTATAATTTGTCATATCGTGCATAAAATGTCACATGGGATCGGCAAAATGTGAATTATTGTACTCAACTGTGCTGAGAAGTGAGGACTGAGGGTTGAGCCGACTGCATGACAACATCTGCAGCATCACTGAGCCCTCTTGAAACAGCTGCCCCACGTGTCTCTCTGCTGTTTGTGGGGGCTGACAGACTGCTGCTAAAACACATAAGTGAATCCAGAGTGTGTGCCATACAGTGCACACAGCTGATGTGGTTTTTCATGTCAGGATTAAAGATAAATGTCTTTAATGAAACTTTCATTATTTTTCAATAGACGGCATTTGAAAACAGTCATATCAGCAGAGATCATAAACTTAATCTAAATGTAAACACACAGTCTCGGCCCACAAGCGGCAAACAGCCACTTAACAATAACTGCAACCTGATGAACTCATAGGACATGGGGCTTTGTTCTGCAAACACTATATTAATGACACGGGTACACAAGACAGATCAACAGCTGGACTTGCAGAATCAATAAAATATTCAGCCGGCGGCTCCACACTCAGCTGAACAGCGGTGCTGCACTAGTTGCTTATTCAGAGGAGCATCGGCTTGTTTGTCTATAATGAGCTTCCTCATTAAGGTATGGAAGGACGGATGGGGAAAACGAGTGTGTGTCAGAGGGCAGGTACGTGTGCGTGCGCTGCGTGTGTGTTTGTGTGTGTGTGTGTTTGTAGAGGGAGAGAGATGCTGCTGATCCAAAGGTTTGGTGTGTGCGCTGTGTGTTTGTGTTGTGTGTTTTGGGGTGCCAGCAGCATTTGGACTCTTCAGAGTTTGGAGGTGATTAGAATGAGCACAGAGCCAAAACAACGGTCCCGTGGTCTGCAGCGACGCTTTAAATGCTCGTGTTGGCCTCCTTCTGTCTGCTCACCATTCTCATGCTAGAGGGAAATCACATTAATGAAATTTTTCAAAATAAATCTGATTAGTTTAGAGCAGCAACTAAAGATTTTTTTTAAATTAATGTCACATTTATCAATACGTCAGAAAAACAGTGGAAATTCTCCCCATAATTTTCCAGAGTCCAAGGTTCTCAAATTGATTTTGTCTTTTATTTTTTTTGCTTTTTATTTATTTCTTTGTATGTCCTTACACAGCAGGCTTTTTTTCATTATAATTTGGCTAATCTTAACACATAAAACCTTTGAAAAATGAAACAGCATTTCTTTTTTTTCAACTTGACATCGGTAAGCACTGTACTGATCGATGCTGAATGACAGAAAAATGATTTCATCCTTTTCATCAGTTTAACAAATACTAACTGATTTGTATCATGTTATTTTTGCAGCTCCTCATTCCACTGTCTTTGTTTATATGTATCCCCCTTTTTTTACTGCATCCCTCCACTGCCAACAAACACACACCCACTTTATTCCCATTCCTCTCTTCTGTCAGTCTTTAGGGATAATGTATGGGTTCAACAAGAGGGCTGGGGGTCCCTGCATGGAGGAATTGATTGTTAAACTGTGGGAAATGCAGAAACTAACTGGGGCTGCCAAACACAACTACTCCTGCCCCGCTGGGGAAGCGCTTAGATTCCTGTGCTGCTGGAAGGTAACACAGATAAAAACACACTGACTAAAACACACAAACACTGTAGATTCAAGGACAGAGCATGGGCAGAGTAGGGAGCGTGGTCAGGATTAGCAGCTAAAACAGCAGGAGGATAAACCCACAAACAATGCCTCTTTCCCCCTTAACATCCCTGAGCTGATACACAATGCAGGTTTACCCCAGCTTGAGGCATTAAAAAAAAACAAAATACACACACACAAAAAGCCCAGCTGCCATGCTTCAAGGTCCCATTCAAACAGACTTAAACTACAGAGCAGTAATCCAATGGGACAGTCAGACATGTCCTTCGCAGGTATAAACAGGCAGGTTGGAGGTCGAACCATCGGGGGACGTCCACAATCCGCTCAAATCTCCTACGCATTTTCTGATGAGCTGAAAGTAGGCTAGCAAGGTCTGTAAGGGATTCCAGGGCTATCTATAGTGAGTGTATAATGATAACCCACCATGCAATAAAGTCTCTATTCCAGGCGGTCTGACAGAATGGATTTCATGAGGGAAATAATCATTTTAACAACCACTTTATCTGCTCTGGCTCTCTGAAGACTTTCTATTTCTTTTTTTTTTGCTTCAGCCACTTCCTCCTCTTTTCTGTCCCTTCAACACGTGCAAAAATGAGTCTTTTTTCTGTAATGCTTCCCATTAAGCAAGAAAAACTTTTAATATTTTTCAGTACACCCCTTTTAGCACCTCTCATGTCTCAAATATTGCAGATCCACTGTACTCTCCTGGTTGGCTCTTTAAAAAAATTCCTCAACATCCACCCTACCTTTAAATAGTTTATCAATTCTTTTTATTTTTGGAATTCAGAAATATACTGATCCCTGTTCAGTCAACTAAACTCTAATTTAGAGCACTCAGTTTCCTACAACTGACCCCAAAGTTTGCTCTCTTGACAAGTGCAGCAAGTTACAAAACACAAAGAAGTGGCTGTTATAATTAATGAAGCCATCTCAATCAGCCAAGAGCATCGGAGTGACATGAGTGTTGATGGACACCATGTTTCTATTTTAGAGACACGTGTCAGCCATTCCTGCCCTCTCTCTTGACATTGAGATGCTCATGATTCATGAGCTCCATGGTTGATTTATGTTTTGACTTTGACAGTTATGGCACAGCAGCCTCAAGGCTTTATAATGTTGCATGCATGTTATTTGGACATGGTGAAGAGACAAAACCCCACAATGCAAGGACAACATGGGACACATTTTTATAAAATCTGACCAAACAGATCTCCTTTTACTCTAAATTCAAATTCAAAATAGTTGTTAGTGTACGTTTGCAGGGTCACATAAAACAGGAATGATGTTGATGATAGATTGCACACATTACAATAGTAGTTTAGCGTGCAGGCAGTGGGACAGATGGTAAGCAAGCTTATGCAGAGAGACTAGAATTTGTGCCTAATTTGAAAAAGAAAAGTGTAACTGATGGAGGGGTTTTTTTGGTGACGCTAAAGCTTTCATTCTCAAGATGGCAAGAGTGTTCAGTCTGTGCACCACTGTGGTCCACACTGAAACATCACAGCAACTGTTTGATGGACTTCTTTGAACTTTTGTGCAAGTATCCATGATGTGCAGAGGATGAATCCGAATGACTCCGATGACCCCCTGACGTTTCATTTCGCACCGCCAGCAGGTTTGTGGAATGTCTCATACCGGTTCAATTTCCATGAAAATGACTGCAAAATTC
>JAPZDV010000011.1:6438932-6460881 GCA_029814665.1 Acanthurus lineatus | reverse complement strand
TGAACTTTTGTGCAAGTATCCATGATGTGCAGAGGATGAATACGAATGACTCCGATGACCCCCTGACGTTTCATTTCGCACCGCAAGCAGGTTTGTGGAATGTCTCATACCGGTTCAATTTCCATGAAAATGACTGCAAAATTCATAGATTTTGTGAACTTTAGAGATGATGTTAAACTAGTATTGGTGTTTTAAAAAAAAGGAAAAGAAGAAGGCAAAGAAAGTACAAATGCAGATGCAGTGACAAGCAGCTCCTTCAAACCTGCCACATTTTTTCTTTCATATTTATCGTTTTTCTTTTAATCTTTGGAGCTTTTATTGCTACAACACGCATTATTAATGAGAAAAACACACCTGTTAGCGTTTTAAAAGCAGGTGCTGGGTTTGGATTATGAGCAGCAGATCTTTGGAACGATCACTGCCCACAGCAGCTTCCTTTCCCGTCTTCCAGTTATCAGACTTTTAATGTATTTTTAATGCTATTTTCATTCCCCCAGAGGCAAATTAAAACAGCACACATTTCCTGGAGGTATACATGTGAATTATTATATGGATAAAGATATCTATGAATATTGCTTCTTTTTTTTTTTAATTATTCTACCCTGTGTATATGTACTGTGTGTGTAACAGGAAGGACTACATTCACTTTGTTGTACAACCTTGTGTTGCACAAGGAAACATTAATCACCCTGTCCTTGTATCATCTTGTCATTTAAGCTTTTGTATTCAGCAGTTCGGTTTTCCTTACAATGATCATCAAAGTCTAAAGAGCAGAGAATTTAGTCTCTTAGTCTTGTTCTTACTGTAACTACCATGTTTACCAAACATTTACAGCCTGTTCAAGCTGCCAGTTCCTGTTATCGCACCTTAGCAGAAGTTTGTGAGCCATGTCCATGATCTTGTCTGACTTAAACATACAAAGTTACAGATTCAGATATTGTAGAAGGAGGTATTTTTGAAAACACTGGCTTTAAACATTTCAGAGAATCATATCAACATTCCTGCAGCATCAAAGGTTATTTTTTTTTAAAAAGGTATTGTATAAATTACAAAAAAAAGTCTTCAAATGATTTCAATGGATTTCCAAACACATTGTTTTCAGGCTGCTAAGACTAAACGCAACAGTGGCCTCATCTAAATTCATATCATTAAGCTCAAAATAATCCCAAATGGGAGTCATTTTCTCCCAAAAACTTTCATCATGATTTGTGCAAACTGTCGTCAGCTGGGAGGAGAGCTGCTTTTGTATGTTAAACTGAGGCATCATGTGACTCAGGACAACAAGAGAGGGAGGAAACATTCGCTCTCAGGAGAGGCCCAGAAGTCGCTCAGATCCTGACAGTTGGTTAAAAAATATTATCATCCTAGTGTTTGAATAACTGTTGAATAAATAAATTTTATAGGGAAGACCCGTGAGAACCCTGTGTATTCCAAGCAAAGGCTGTAGACAGTAGTTAACATTTTTGGACTCTGACAGTTCCCAGGAAGCTCTCGCATGTCTGATGAATCCCAGGTAATCCCAGAGGGAAGCAGCAAAGGGACACAAGGACTTTCAAACTGACAGGAGCCCACACGGGACATCGTGTGCCACCTTGACAGGTCACAGCTCTGTTCCCTACCACCCTGAGGTAGATGTCAGGTAACTGAAAAACTCTCACTGGATCTAGTCAGCCTCAGAATGTAGAATAAAAGTTTAGAAAGTATAAATAATTCAACACATGATCTTTAAAAAAAAAAAAAAAAAAACATTCTCAAACAAAGATCAACAGGAAGTGACTGCCCAGGACCTCTGATTGAAAATGTGTATGTAAAAGCATGAGTGGATTTTTGTCCTGTTCTTTTTTTTTTTTCCTCTGTCAGGCCTGATCCTGATGTTATTTTGGTCGGCAGATTTGCCCACATACTGCAGGGCTCAATTAGCTACTGTGAAAGGAGGTCATAAAAAAATCTCAGACATCGTGAAGCCAGCCGTTGCTGCTTGGCATCTGAGCGCTGGCTCAGAAACAGCAGAGAGATGTTGTTTCATAGGTGGAGTGTAGCTCCTACAAAAGAGGAAGGAAGAGCGAGAAAAAAAGGAGGAGAGTAAAAAAAAGGAGGGGAATAAAAAAAGGGAGAGGGATAAAAAATAATCCAGCAGGTGCTGATTGATTTGTTTTTCTGGAGGGTTTTGCACATTGCCACTCTGCACCAACTTGCATGAAGAAGGCAGCAGGGTGGTGATGGCATCATTCTGCTGCACGCTGGCATGTCGCCATGGATGCACAGTCTGGCCCTCAGGGTATTACAGTGTGATGAAAGTGCTTTCTCACAAAAATATTGCTGTCCAGTTTGTAAAAAAATGTTGTGTAGGTCCTTTCATTTCTCTTCCTCTTTTTCTGGTCCTATTTTGTACTGTTTTTTTGGTCTTCTACAACAATTCCAACAAAGTTTGAGACAAAAGTCTCTTTATGTCTTTTTGTTTTCCAGACTGAAAATAGAAAAAGAATAGGATGGTCTTTTTTAAACTAAATGGACAGACAGACATAAATATAAATAGTTTTCTAGATCATGTTAAAAGTTATGTTAAGTCATCAGCATGGCAACAGTTTCTCTGTCTCCTTCCTGTCTGCTGACCCCCCAGCTGTCTCATGATTCATCCCGTCTGTCTGATGTGTCTCTGATGTGATGATGTGATGCTGCATTAGCCTCTCTGCTGTATTTAGTCGATTTCATGTCCTGTCCTGTCCTCTATGCTGCATTACATCTGACTCCGGAGCGCTCCATTAGGTCTTACTGGGGGTTCACATTATATGCGATGTGAATCTCACTGTGCACATCACTATCTGTCTGTATTTTAAGCGGCCTGTTTTACACCTGTGACTCACTGACAGCCCTCATTAAAATCATTTCCTGAAGCAATCACTACCACAGTGTGGAATAATGCTCATCACTTTTCACCCATCAGATCTGGGTCAAAAACTTGGAGGGCTTCATTTGCAAATGTTTTAAGTATGTTTTCCAGGCAGAACTAAAAGGAAATTTAATGAAAACCAGATTAGTCACAGTTAAATGAAATTAATTAGAATGACACGTTTATTTTGGACCTCGTTTTTTGTTTTTTTATCATTTCAATTAGTTCTCCTTAAATTTAATATTTCATTATTATTGTTTAATGAAACAAGATAGGGCCAACAGTACAAAACCTACGATAAATTGCAGTGAGATAAAACTGAAAAGCAGTTCTTTACACTGATAGGGCTGATACCAGAGAACAGCTGGTATTCATGCTTAACAAATGAGTTAAACAATTATTTTTTTATCTAAACTGTGGTAAATATTTCATCACTTAAGTTACCATTTAATCACTAAAACAGTTAGTTGTTATAGGCCGCTGCAAGGATGATGTTTTTTGATAGGCTATCAGAGATTAGCACCGCCCTAGTTTCCTTGACAAAAACAGATCTTGGATTATTGAAGAAAATCAGCTCTGTGGGGATCAAAAGTTAAGGATACATGTATGTTCGGCTTGACTAGATTATGATCTCTTAAGTTTAAATTTAAATCACCATCAGTTAAAAGGTAACGGGCTATAAATGGACAACAGCAAGGTCACATAAACTAACATACCCACCAAGCTCCCTACTGTATTGTTCTATACACACATGATAACTTGATAAGTCGACAACTTAGAGTAGTTTAGAGGAGCACAAGCATAAATACAGCCAATAAATTAGTTATTGTGATGACGGTTAACATCTCCAGCAACCTCTGCAGTCTAATTAAGCCACTTGTTAGCAATGACCTTCATTTTGACTCATAAAACCTTAAATTATCACTAGTGGAGTATTTACTGAAATAGTATAATCATAGAACAAAACCTTCAAGTCTCTTAATCTTCTGTCAACCGAACACCTTTTTTTCAGGCATCTAACTAAAGAAACAAATACATACTGAAGGTTTTAAGACTCATTCCCATATCACTCTATTCTAATCAAAACATATCATGACTTAGTTAACAATTAAGATGAATAAAGCTAGAAAAAATGAAAGAAGGATTACCTGAGATTATAATATTCTAATGACTGTTCAGGCCCTCATGGAATTTTGTCATCCATGAATTTATCCTAATGACAATGATTGGATGAGAACCATGAAAGGATAATGGAAGTGAAAAAACCAATCCATTTCCCACAAGCACTTGTAAAATGTGATCCATTCTGCTGTGGTAATCTCTTAATACCTTTGTAAAACCTGTACTGTGTGATATTAATGATGGCCTGGAGACATGAGCACTGATCCACGCGGCCACGACTTGTATTAGCGGCGGGTAATGAAGCTGAAAGGTGTGTGCATCAAACATGACTCCAGCTCATTTCTCTGTGGTTTCACTTTGTGTCGTCTACTTTTTAGATTATATTAGCATCCGTTAATGATCCGGGCCATACTGAGGCAGTCGGGGCCTCTTTTGTTTCCGCTGTGTGATGACACTAATGTTGTCACCTTCGCTTTGATTGAAGATCAAACCAAAAAACGAGCCTCTTCAATAAATTCACAGTGGGGGAAAATATTGTCTTCGCCTGTGAGGGGAGATGGATTCAGACAAATGAGAGCTGCTAAACGCGACAGAGGTGGCAGAATAAAAAGTCTCCGAGATTCAAGTGTCTTTGGTGGAACTGCTTTGTGGAGACATACCCTGGAGGGCTGTTTGGCTGACTTATGGAGATTGATCTTCTTCAGACTGATAGTTGGAAAGAGAAGAGCAGGTGAGACTTGGACTTATATTGAGACGGGGGATTCGTGAACTTATCACTGATCTATAATGGATCAAACCCCTTAAGAAGGAGAGAATAGACAGAGATGGGGTAGAAAGTTGCAAAAATGAGCCAGACATACTTCAGATGGAGAAAGAGAGAAAGAGAGACAAAGATAATGGGAAAAAGAAGCACGATGATTGAAGGAGATTATTAAATTGTCTTTCTCTCAGATTTAAAGTATCATATAGTGGTTTTGCAAGTTTCAGGCAATGCACTTCAAATGCAAATCCTGCCTTCAAGGCATACTGTAAATTTTATATAGTCAAGGATAAGGATATTTTTATGGTCATTCCAGAGCACCGTATACATAAAAGGGAACTAAATGAGGCACAGAGATCCCAGTGCAGGTAATAGTAATAATAAACCAAGAAATGAAAGCACAAAGTAAAACACCATTAAAATAATACTAGTAAATAAATATATAAATATTGATATAAAGTGAGAAAAGTGTAAGAATGGAATTAAGACTGCAAATCCAAAAGGCAGCAAAGTGAGTCCAAAGTGCAGTTGAGCTATAGGCAGCCATTGGTCGCTACTTGACTTAAAGCATGGCTAACCATAATTATCCATCACTTTGAGCATTTAGTTCTTCATTTTTGTCAGATTTTGTAATCCTGTATGGTAAAGCACCTGCAATCAGGGATGATATACATTTATAATCCCATGTATTGACATATAGCCCAAATATAAATAGTTTTATTTGTTTTTTGTTTTTTATTTTATTTATTTTGTTTTTTGTTTGTCTTGGAACTGAGGTAGCATTATAGTTGAGGACTAGACAATCACATATTTACAACAGCACATATTTTAAATGAAACAAGTACCAATGTAACACCAATGCCTATACTGTGTGCTGCATTTTTTTCCATCCATAATGCTGCTACTCTAACAAAGTTCAGTGTGTTACTGTAACTTTAGTTAGTGTGAGAGGCCTGAAAGTGTTAACTTAGCCATGCGAGTACAATCTTCTTCCAGTATGAGAATCATCTGTCATGCTGCAGTGATTATTGTAACAAGGACAGAAAAAAGTCTGAATACTGAAAATTCGATCCGACTGTTTCCAAAAGACTGACAGGAGAGGATGTGAGTACATGACTGTTGGACAAGCTTCACAAATTTAAGTTTTAGGTGAAAATGCTCAGCTTATACTCAGCTTTCCCAAGAGAAAACGCTGTGCTAAGTGTTTAGCATTTTCAGAATTTCCAAAAAGCAGGTGTTGCAAGAGGCTATAAAACTTTTGTTAAATGTGACCAAGTCTCTCACAGTAGTCGTATTTGTCAGTAACAATCGAAAACTCAAAGACAACAAATGTAATATGACATTTGAACATAAAAAAGTTGAAAATTTTGACAGCTTAAAGGCTGGAGACAGTAAACCTTGGGCATTTTCGCTTGCTTTCAACTTAAGTGATGACTCAGTTATCAAAACTCTTGTCAGTTCAGCCAAGTGAAAACTTTTATGCTAGAATGTCCTTGAACGCATCAACAGAGAGAGGTTTCAAAACAGGCTCTGCTGATGTAACAATAATAATGTGTTTTCGAGTAAAAAGACAAGTCCTTCAGCTGCCGAATGCAGAAAAACGTGATATTAACCTGCAGCAGCTCAGTCAAAGGCCACTTAACATTCACCTAAGAGTGGGCGGGGCTTAAACTGTTACTCGCCTACTGTCTGGCAGTCCTTCTATACAGGCAGTATTTCACTGAAAGAGCAAGACTGAATGTGCAGATTCATGTGTATGATGGAAAAAAAGATGATACACGTTGAAAGCGGATGACACGGTAAGTTTTGCAGCATTTCCTCCACCGCACATCCCATTGATTAACATTCATCTCTGTGTGAGTGTGTGGAGACAGAAGACAGCTCTCACTGCATATTACACACTCTCTCAGCGATCGATGTGGCTGTATGCTGACACACGGGAGAAAAACACTGAGACGAAGGTTCAAAGTCAAATAGCCGAGAAGATGAGAGAGAAGATAAGCAAAGCAAACTATGGGAGAATTAAAAAGACACAGAGAGGTGAATGAAAAACAAGATGAAATGATCAAGTTGGAAAAGCTTTTAACCAGGCTGGCAGAGACGCAGCGGGCTAGACACTCCATTAGCACCTGTACTGGAGCACTAATGACTGTGAAGACGGCATCTAGCACACCTTCACACCAGGCGAAATGTGCCGCTGAACAAGCTGTGTAATAGTTACTGAGGAAGATTATACACTCTAGTTTGCAGGTGGTGGATTTAAAAGAGTGGCATCAGCGCAGAATTAAATTTAGTGTAAGAGGGAACAGTTACATTGGCAGACTGCAGCGTCTGCACAGCCAGGCTCTTGTTTGTCTCCTTGTATTATGAAACATACATTTTTTATCCCAACATATAATCTGTATTGGCCTGGTTTGATCTGGAGCTCTTTAAAATTTCAGCATACATACTAAACACTACATGAGGCAGGTCCCAATGCAAAATGTCTTTCAGAAAAGTTGCATAAATTGTCAGCCATAAATTGTAAAGGTGTTGAGGCTGACCTCATTTAAGGTCATGTGATTGAGTGGAAACAAATCCTCGCAGCCAGGCCAGCAAATATTTTGGAAAGCTCTCTGGGCTGATATAGCAACTGATTATCACCCGAAGTTTTGCAAAGAGATGCTGCAACAGACAATTGTGGGCATGATGTTTGGGTCCTGATTTACTTAACCATATGGTGAACTTAAAGTAAGTATAGTTGCAAAAAACTACATCACTGAATCTACTATCAATTAATTCCTTGTGTATTTTCCCAATTAACTGAATAAAGTTGTAAAAAATGTTAGAAAATAGTGGAAAAAACATTGCATGTTGAACAAAAAGCAGATGTTTACCTGTTAAATGACTGGGTCCAGCTGTGTTGTTTGTCTGAACTCTGCTCTTGTGTGTCTACGCTGTTATCTCAGCTACTTAATCACTGCATTCTCTCTGTGTAACTGCACTCTTCAGACTCTTTCCTTTTCATCTTTGTTTCATCTCATTTTCCCGTCTCCATGCCCGCATTCATCAAACATACATGCTGTGTTTTATGCTCCATCATTAGCTTGACTTTTCTCTCCTCCGTCTTTGTACCCGCTCTCTTCCCCTCTCTCTCATCTCTTGCTGTCTAACTGAAAAAACAGCATCCTGACACTCGATTCGAACTTGATTGAGGTGAACATGATGAGCCGGCATGACAGACAGCTCAGTGAGCAGTTGTACATTTTCGACTTTGCTGTAAAAATCCATTATTGGTACATTCAATTACGGTGGTGCAGAGAGCGCAGCGTCGCGCAGTAACATCTTCCGGTAATTAATGGAGTCATTATTTTAGAAGCTAGTTTTCTCTCTGCAGCTGCAGTTTGGTGGCTTGTACTAATTCCCACTCGCAATGGTGATTAACATCTGAAGATCATGATCATCTGACTTGTATGACTAGAGCCTTAATTAATGAGCCTAAATTGACAGTGTCTTGCAGGTATACCCATTATTTTGCATAAATGCGTTCCCCGGACAGCTTGGTTAAATGATGCATTTAGAAATAAATTTGCTTTAAACCTCAGCTGTGCCTGACTGAAAAAAAGAAAAATGTGCCCATGGCTATTTGTTTTTGGGAGAGCCTTGCCTGAGGCATGAAAAGTAGCTTTTTTCCTACAAACTAGTCCATGTGTCAGCCATAGGGGGGATCAGGGTTGCTCTTTCTTACAGTATTATATCTTTGGCCATGAAACAATGGAGAGAGACAGTCCCTAGCCTATCATAACGTAGAACTAGGAACAAATTGGCCTTGTTCCAAGTTTTCTGCTAACTGCAATAAAAAAGCTCATCTTTCTGTCAGGATCAGGTTTATATCCCAGATCAAACTGGAGGTGTTCTTAAGGCCTGTGTATATTTTATAGTTCCTGGTCCTTAACCCTCTTATAGATTTGTCAAGAAAAGAAACACGTATCTACCTGTTGCAGTGGTGTGTGTTGGGTGAAATCCAGGAAAGATATACAGGAAAAGAGAAATCTGGACAACATACACAGAGTCTGAGTCAGAGCCAGAGTTGAAAGGGTCCAGCAGAGTGCCTCTTAGCCTGACATAATCTGCTTTGTAATGGCTGGTTTACGGTTAATGGTCAACAATCCGGTCCTCTACTGGCTCATTTACAAACAAAAATCAAAAAACACTGGAACACATTTACATTATGCCTATTCTCTCCTCTAAACACCAAATAAAGCTGCCTTTTAAAACACTTAAAGAAGGTGCACTTAGGTTAGGTCCTTTAAGCATTATAAATATTTCCCCAATCGAACATCTTGCATGTGCCCCTGACTTGTTTTTAAAGTTGACCTACACTATTTCCACTTGTGCAAAAACATTCTGCAAAACACTGAATGTTATATGGCTCAAAGTTGACAGTAACACTTTATGAAATCCTAACCCTAACCCTCAAAAATAAAACCTGTACCTTCACATCACTGTAAAACTACTCCAATGTTGATTTCTGGAGAGCATATATAATGTTGCATTATTTGTACTGAAAATTCTGTCCTGAGTTTATGTTTATTTGAGGATCTTTTTCTCCATTATTTTTCTAGCTTTATTCATTGACACTGTTATTCATGATTTAGTGCTCTGCAGCTTTGCTAACCTATGCAGCAAAAGCTTCATATTAAAGAGAGCTTAAGCTTTGAATGTGATCAGCATAATCTCTCAAAACAAGCTATAAGGCCATTAGCGGTGCTGTGCAACACTTTTATAGCTCACAGTTTCATTTTTAGGTTTTTGTATTTCCTTGTCTCAGTCATATAAACAAACACACCATGTCTTTATGCAATTATTGAGGCATTCACTGACACGCACACACACACAACATCAAGGGTCCATTATAATCATGGCATACAAACATAACACCCTCCCCTTTCAAATAAGCATGCAACAAAAGCAAATAACCCCAGCAAATCAATTAAAGTGTGTTGCATGTGTAACTCTGTTTGTGTGTGTTTGAGCGCTTCTGTGTGCGTGTTTGTTTTACACTAATAGGTCACAGAGATTATTCCGCTATTATAGCTCATTTAGATCGTCATTTATGTGTTAATCCTGAGTTAACATGAGACCAAAGAGGCGGTCGATGAGCAGGAGACGGCAGAGGATGAATCCAGCGGTTGATGGGTTTCACGGAGGTTGCAGACTGAAATGCTGCAGGCATTTTTTGGCTCTTTTAACAAACAGCAGGGGAGCTTAGCTTTTAGCTTGACTACACTGTATGTCATCACCTTTGAGCGTATTGGCATGCAGTTCTCTTTACAGCTGCTACTATGATGTTTCCAAATGCTCCTGACCGTGTTTCAGCTGGCGCCAACATTTTAAAGGAATACTCCCAAGAAAATCTCTATATTGAGCTTTGAAAGTTGGTTCTAAAAACTTTGCATTTATCTTCTTCTTTATATCGTGCTCTGAAACATACTTATTCGTCTTCTCTCCCTTTATATAAGCAGCATATTCAAAATGCTCATATTTCTGCCCCAAATATATCTAAACAGACTCTTTATCTAAATGTTTCTCACTCGGTATTTCATAATATTTTTGTTTATGACCAATGAGGACAAGCGTGCAAAGTGATGTGCACAGTAAAGAGTTCTACATGTCTGGTGGCCAGCAGAGGAGTGGAGTTTATCAGAAGCGGTTCAAGCCTGTCTACAAACTTTATGGTTCTGTGTTTGGTTCAAATGTAGAATCAGTTGGAACTGCTGTGAATCAGAGGTTTCACAGTTGCCTTTTAAGCCTTAGCAGTGTTTGACACTCAAAAACAAGTTTTCTCAGAGTATTCCGTTGAAATTAGAGACAAGCCTACTTGTGAAAAAAGGATGTTTGTAAATTACTCTGACAGCTCTGAGCAGAAATACATGTCGATTTCAATGCAGATTAGGGGCTGGCTGGCCCGTCAGCAGATAACCATCAGGTTTATGTATTCCCTGTGTGTGACAAAGGAGCCTCATTTAGTTTTTGCAGCAAGTGGTGTAAGAACTGATGACGCCCAGGGCCCATTGTTGGTTACCTAGTCAGCGATCATGGTGCTGTCAGCTTGGTTAGAAAGAGGACGTCCCGAGGAGGAAACACAAATTCGGCTCCTGTATGGGCTCAACCATTAGAAACCAGCTGTCAACAAACAGCTGGAACTGCACGTGGCATGATGATGGCACATCAGAGCCTCGGGGAAAAGACAGGATGAGCGATGACCATCACAGTGACGACGGAGGGGGGGTGATGACAAGGACACATAGGATCCTACAGCCCAGACCGTGTCAGCTTGTTTCCCTGGAGATAGCAGGCTAAGTGCAGCTGACCTCTGTACTTGCTCCCTGAAAAGAACATGCCCCGAGTGGGGTAATAACCCTCTGTTCACCAGGGGCATCACTGCCATTTTTCTAGACATAAATAGCACAGACAGGGTGTTCATAGAAACATGACTATGTAAAATAAAAAGGGAAACATATTTTAACAAATATACACGACTCACGTGGAAATATTTAAGAACTTGATGAACAGAGTGTGATTTTGTACTGTGGGTGGAAGGAGTTTTTTTAATTTAATTTAATTTTTTTAAAAATATTTTTTTGCGGCTTTTTACGCCTTTATTTCTTGATAGGACAGCCAAAAAGGTAGAAAGGAAATGGGGGAGAGAGAGGGGGTAGAGACGGGCAGCAAAGGGTCGGAGCCGGAGTCGAACACACGACCGCCGCATGAAGGACAGAGCCTCTGCTCATAGGACGTGCATCTTTTTGTGTGGGAAAAATGGGCTAAACAACAGAAGCTTCAAGGTTTGAGAAGTTGTTTTTGTTGCCTAAGATAAAAGGACATGACGCACATGGAGCTAAACTTTTTTGAATTATGATGTGGGGAGTTTTAATTTAAGAATTTTTGAGGCATTTCTGTAATGGGTAGTTGAAATGTGCAAGTTAGACCACAATAAATGTGTTTTTGTAAATGGTTTTACAGAAGTGCCTCTTATCTATATTAGGTCATGAGCTTATCGATCTCCATGTAATTTAACTTTTTTTTATTTCCATGCTTTAGTTTGGGAAACATGACCATGTTCTTCATTTAACTCTGTGTAACCCAACCTGGACAATTGAACACACTACACTTTTTTTCTAATACTCTAAAATATTATTAATATTTCATGTGTACTAATAATTTCAATTCCAATTTCATTCATGCAATTGAATATTAACACTTAATGCCATCACCCTTGTAAATAATGTACAGTTTTTTGTTCTTATTTTGTACTTATTTACTGTTCTTTATTCTTATTGCTGCTTTTTACATTCTGTCTTTTACTGTCCACTTGCAGCTTAAACAATGCAAATTTCCCCATTTTGGGACTAATAAAGGAATATCTTATCTTATCTTGTACATAAATTTGCTCAGTGCATCGATTTTCAAAAAAGAATTCTACCACGTAAACATCGTCTGGGTTCAACAGGCAAATGGTACGAAACACCTCTCAACAGTCATGGCTGCATTTTTTTTTTTTTTTTTAAATCATGGTATTGTCAAACATTAACACCCAGGCCAAAGTATATAATAAGTTGCAGAGAATGGAACTTGTAATGCAGTGGTGAAATTGCTACAACAAAAAAGCCCATCATAGAAAACATGTTGTCTTCATTTACTGTTTCTCATGTAGAATGAATCTATGAAATTTAGTTTGCTCCTCCAGTAAAGTCCTCTTTTCACTACTATAAGAAGCACATTTATGCATCCTGAATACATTTTGACACCTTCTTCAAAATGTGTTAAAGTATTAGTAGTTGTGATATGTATGGGAAAAACAGGAAAAATTGACAAAAACATCTATCTAGTGGCCAAGTCTTTTAATAATGCCTGGATGGCACGTCTTGATGGCAACAAAAAAGATTGATCCAGCAGGATCTTTTCTTGGGGCTGCGAATTATAGCCTTTCATTGATTTCCACTTTATGGTCCTGCACAGACAATGGCTCCCTTTATCAGGGACAAATAAAATATATAAATAAGATAAACGAAAACAAATGCTGCCACTGTGTTGTGTTTAAGCCTTAGGTTATTACTTCACAGGGAGATATTTCTATTCATCCTTCCCCAAGAGGAAAATCACAAATCAGAATCTCACTCACGTCAACAACACAGATTTATTCATGCACACGCTCATGGTTAGGAGACCTGCTCCATGTCCTCATAATCTTCAAGATCCCAGGGTGTCTGATCTAATCAGTATTTAAGTGATGGACTCAATAAACATGGCTCTGAAGCCCACAAGAGCTAATAGTTCCTCAAAAGACAAGGAGTTTTGAAGCTGGAAAACCAAAGCTGTCCTTGCCCAAAACCGTTTGATGTAACATCATGAAGTTAATCACAGATTTCAGAGATACTGTAGTTAGAAGGAAGGTAGTGGATTAAGGGTTTTACTGAAGAGACATTTGGGGTTTACAGGAGGCTCCTCATTTCAAACCTCTGAATCATCATGTGGGTAGTTCTAATCATGGGGACAAGAAAAATTAAGAAGACATTTTTTAATATCCATCCTTTTACAAAGAGCTGGAGGCAATAGTGGTTCAACTTGTGGGAATGGAACAGCCTTTTATTGTTGGGACTTTATTACGATTATGTAACCCAGAACAGTCCAAGCCATATATGGAAAATCAAAAGTCAAACTAAGAAAATAAGGACAAATACCCACAGCTGACTTTAAGTTCCCAACTTGTATTTAGTTAAAACAAACACATTAAGCTAAATCCAAACTGGCGTGCTTCTTAATAATTACTATATTTCATGATTTGAACACATAATTTGTGACAACAAATTATGTGTTCCTATTCCTGGCATCCTTTAAAGTTCAAGTTTATACCAAACTATGTGGATGTTGCAGTACAAACTTTAAAGATAAACATCAGTAAAAAACCAAACATGCCTCTATCAGCATATGTTCAACCTTCCAGTGGTTTTACATTGATAAAATGTTCTTTTTTTTTAAAAAATGATCATGCAATAGTATGAGAATGTTACTTGTTATCACTTTCCTATCTCTGTAATTGCAACAGCATCCTGTTCTTTTATTATCTGTGTGAAATCACTAGACAAATGAACAGCTGCACATAAGTGAGGAGTGAAAGAGACACACATATTAAGACGGATGACGAACACATGGGCATGAAATTAAGAAAGATTGTTTCAATGCATTTTTTGTCTGACTGAGCCAGCCAGAGCACGCGCATGTCTTTGTTTTCAATGTGCAAATGCCTGCATCTATGTAGTTTATGCACATGTGCGGTTCTTTATGTGAAACTGGGAGCCTGTTTGAAAAGTCTCATCAGGCAAAGCCGAGTGCAGAACACCTCTGAGACACCTGTCACATCACTATGTCCTTTTCTGCCCTTTGCTGTAAGAAGGATCCACAGTTCCCCTATGTTGTTTGCTACTCTCAACACTTTTTCTCTCAGCTTAAGCTTTTCTAAACACTGCTAGACTGTTCTAACCTTCCTCAGAGCAGAGAACCCCAGAGAGGGCCCAGCTGATGAATTGTTGGGAAAGTTAAAGACAGCTAAATTAGGATCTGTATCTGGCAATTTACAGGGGCTTGTGTCAGCTGACATATCTGACAGGTCACTGTCAACTCAAGAGTGCCTTCCTTTAATCAGCACCCGTCTCTCCTTGTGGTAAACGACCTCAGGGACTTGCACCCACTGAGGGTGGGTGGCTCTGAGAATCCCTGCAGGTTTATCATCTGTGATTTGCTCAAGAAAGACTGACAGGCTGCATGAAGGGCGCCTATTCCTGGCA
This sequence comes from Acanthurus lineatus, assembly GCA_029814665.1. Taxonomy (NCBI): domain Eukaryota; kingdom Metazoa; phylum Chordata; class Actinopteri; order Acanthuriformes; family Acanthuridae; genus Acanthurus; species Acanthurus lineatus. The sequence continues at coordinate 6,446,282 of JAPZDV010000011.1, read as the reverse complement.
TCCTGAAGTATGCAAAGGCTCAGAGTTAATGATAATGATTTGCCACAAATATGTGCATTAATAGCAAAAACCTTACTTTCTTTTGTATACTTAAAGGGTTTTTTTTGTTTGTTTTTTTTATGTCAATCTCATTTTGTCTTACCACTGATTTGGTCCAGAGTGAAGTATCTCAACAACTATTGGAAGGAGAGCAATGAAATGTTGTTCAAGCATTCACATTCACCTTACCTCCTGCCACCCATGTAGAATCATCATAAAGTCAAGGTTTATGTTTTCCATGCAGTTATTATATTTATTTTATGACTACATACCTGGTCAAGTAAATATAACATCATCAGGTCTTCAAATTCAAACTTAAAATATGTCTTTTTCCTTTCACTTTCTTCAGCTGCTTGTTCCTTGATTACTTCTGGCCTTTTACCATCGACCTGCAAGCAGGTTAAGTTTCAGTTTCAATAAAATTTCTAACCTTGTTCTTGCTTTTATTCAATATTCTTCCTGCTAACAAGAATACTGTCAGCTTATGAAAACCACTGCTTCTCTCTAACCCTGTGTTTGTTGTCCCATGAGCCTCTGCGCTGTGTGCCTATTGTCCATCCTCTAATTTCACTATGTTGGTCTCTTCTGTAAACACTCACACTGCACTCAGTCCCTTCATCCCGAGGTTTCTTTCATTTTCTCTCCATTTAAAAGGTTTTACTGTGAGGATTTTTTTTCCATATCTGATTCAGGGGTCTAAGAATAGCATGTATTGTATGCTGTAGGTGTTGTAAAGCCCCCTCAAGGTAAAATTAGCAATTATTAATTCTCAGATCACATAATTTTCTGGAGCAAATTGTGAAATTGGTGAGAACAAAGCCTTTGTTTTTGGTCTCTCCACAGAGGTCTACCTGCCAGCTTGTGATTAGCATTATCCGCACTAATTGTCTGGTGCTGCAGGTAAATACAGCAGCGTAGCCTTTGCCATCCACTTTTAGTCTCATTACCCCACAGAATTAGAAGGCCAATTACAGGGCATTACCTTGACAGCAGGATATCCAAATCCCCTCTACTGTTAGATTACACACAAAACTAGCACCCCTCCCTGCTTCAAAGGACACACAGAGGAGGCTGGATGGATGGTATTAGTTAGATTGCTCTTGCACATTGGCTTTGTTAAGCATGAAATCACATTGTTGAACATCTGAACTAATGAAAGGACTATTAGTGCAATGGGTAAATGAGTTCTCCTTGAGGAAGAACTCTAAATATGACAGCTATTGATATCATAACTTTATTTTCCTCTGATGGGAGGTGTAGAGGGAGACAGGCTGGGGAAGAGTTCTTTTAATGAGCCTTGGTCTTATCTCTTCTAAGGTTTGGGGGGTTCACAGACACAACCCACGCTTCTCTGCAGCGACAGTAAGTGCAAAAGAGCAAACGGCTAAAGTTTGGCAGCTCGCTGAATTCAAATCTGACCAGAAACGAGCACACTCACACACACAAAGAAAGGACACTGATGATGGGAGAGGTCATTCATGGCAACTGAGCTCTTCATTAAATCACCAGTTCCAGGAATAGATGGAGTCGGGGGAGGTGAACAAAGGAGGGAGATCGAGGCAGAGAGAGGAGATGAAGAGAGAGAGAGAGAGAGAGAGAGAGCGGGAGCGAGACATAGGGTAGTCATGTCCCCTGGGAGCAGTATTAACAGACAGATGAGATGAACAAAGAAGAACATGGCAGCTCTGGTCAGGTGAGGTCATGATGAGGACAACAAAGACATCCTGAGGCGTGACACTGCTGCCCATTTCAAAGTCTATCTTTGAGACTGACTGTAATCTAACCTTTGCCCTCATGTAGCCTGAAGCTAAGAGCTGCCCGCATGCCGATTTAAAGGGCGGCTACATGTCATTTTGGCTTTTTTACAATATGATTTCACCTTTTAGTTTTTTGGGTCATTTTTTGTCCCATTTCATTGTTCTTAAACTCAGAATTTTATTTATGTCAAGTTAAATTTTGCTGACTTTATATTCTTCTACTGCATAAGGAGCTTATTGATCAAAGACAGAAAAAAATAACTAAAATTATATTGAGATTTACATATCTTGCAAGTGATAAAGACTTTGCTGGAAATTGCAATATTCCATTTTTTTATGTTGGCAGTCAGCCATCTAAATCTTCTAGTTTTCACTACAGAAATATTGCTACAATACCTGATAATTTAGCCCTTTGCTCTCAGGTTAAACACAAGTAGTAATAATTATGTTATCAAGTGAATGAATCCAGCTTCTGAATGATTTGAATGATTTGTTACACTGGAGAACAGGTAACTGCAGTGCTCCACTGTGCCTCTTATTTGCCCTCATCTGTCTCTAATTGGCTCACACTGCTGTTCTTACTCTAACAAATCTCAGACCTATGCTGAAATCCAACCAAAAAAGGCAACCAATCAGAGGCAAAGTATGATAAGTCTTTCAAAAAGATGCAGTGGGAATCATAATAACACACAGCTGCAATAATGCTAGGTGAGCAGGGACAACAGACAGACAACAGATCTGTTCAAACAGCCAGTCTTTGGAAATGATGACTGGATTTACTGAGGAGAGTTATTCAGTGTGCCTCCTCCACTAATCCTGCAATAGATGAGAACATCTGTACCCATGGCAACTGCACACAACAAAGATGGCGACAGCTGGAGCCTCAAAATGATTTAAATAAATAAAAAACGGATGAAAATAATGAGGCCGAAGTTTCAAAACTGACAAAAATCAAAACACTATTCATGACCTGAACATGTATGTGCAACCTCTAATGTTTGTTGCATGATCATGAGTGGCTGAGCTCACAGAGTCCAGTTAGGATGTTCTCAGTGTAATCATGTAGCTTAGCCTTAGTGCCTGTGAAAAAGCTACGACAGCTGTCTTGTATGAGTCATTGTGACCATTTCTGAGAATGCCTGACATTAGACAACAGCATTACGAATTGCATTTCTCAGATGGAGAGACCATCAATGCCACAGACATGAGCGCACACGTGTGCCCCACTGCATGACAATGCCTCTCTATGTGTTCAGCTAGCGTCATATTTGTATTGTACTGTCTGATTCTATCAGTGATCTATGACTTGCTTCACATGCATCCTCTCTAGCATTTTAAAAAATCTCACAGCCTATTTTCCTCGCTGTCTGTGCACAGTCACGGACCAGTAGTGCCAAAAATGAGCTCTGATCCATCCTGATATAAAAATCCTCAGGCTTTTTTAAAATTTTTTTTTCTTCCATTTTTCATTTTTGTCTAATTTCACAACAAACTTGGTTAAGTTAATCTGCTACAGGCAGATAAAGTTGTATCGTCATGGATCAAGCACTTACAGAAAGGATGTGGCCCATCTAGGTGCTTGTGTGCATGTGTGTGTGGTTTTTTTTGAGGGGTGGGGGGTGGGAGTCTTAGTGCCTGCCTGTCAGGCCCTGATAAATGATTCTATGTGAAATATCTCCATTAAATCTGCCTTTATCAGGGAAAGGAGCCTGCTCAGCCCCGCCATTAGCATTGCAATTTGTGGGACAGCTCCCAGGCTCAACAAACCAATTCCCAATTGCACTTGGGCCAATTCAGGCCAGATTAGCTGAAATTAGGCAGGGCAGGTTTTAATAATGCATCTGATGATTACTGCAGCATCGAGATATCTTTGGTTCTTGCCCTGGATCAGACACATCGCTACTCCTTTGTAGCTCGTAAAGCAGTGTGTCCCACTGTGGCATTTTCTTTTCTCTTTCTGTCTGTGCACAATAGATTTAAAACTAACAGCTCCTTGCGATGCTGCTTCATCAAGACTGTCGATAGACAATATTACCCTTATGGAAATGTTTTTTATAAGAGCCAAGAAATAACATGGTTGAAAGGCTCCAGCTATTTGTCACTAGATGCCTTAAAACTTCAATCTTGTTTGTTTTTTTTATTTTTTGACTTTCTGGAAAAATAACAAATAAGGTTTTTGACACAGAATTTTTTTTTGACAAGCTGCTTGTGTCTGCCAAGCTGCCAACCCCCATTCACAACAGGAAAGATGTTGTCAGACAGAAGAAGTTAAACACCTATACGCCACCCCCACAGCCAGCCAGCATCCTAAGAAAACACCCCAAAGCTTTTGTTGGTTTTGAATTCATTTGTGTCAAGATCAACCCTACGGAGACCTTATTTATGTGCGTGTGGTTTGTGCACCCGAGTCAAAACACTTTGCACGTGTGTGAGACAGAATGTGGGTTTTTCTTGTCGTGTCTTCTGCTCACTTTGGGCCTTGTCTGCTCTTGTCTGTGCTTTTCTCTGCTCTTGCATCTCCCTGTTCGACTCCACCTGCCTCTGGAGGTACATTCGCATTCACGTGCACTGCGTTAAGCGGAGGGTGAATGACATTTGTGGAAATCAGACTTAAAATGCAGCTCTGGTAGACCAGCCAGAGATTTTTCATAATATGGCGTGTGCACCTGCTGAGATGATCCACCCTGACCTGTGCATATATGTGAAAAAATAAAACATTTCTGAGATCCATTTGATTTTTTTTTAGAACACCAGAGAAGTGAAGCAAAATGGGCTAATAAATGAGACCACACAACCAAAAAAAAGAGAACAGAAAAAAGGCGGAGACTCATTATCCATCTGCAGCTGGGGGATGGGGCTTTATCAAACCCCAGATGATGCCAAATGGGTCCTAAACAGCTGTGAGAAATGGCTGGCCTTAAAACGGAGTGATGGAAGAGGACCTCGTAAGGTTAAGAATTTCCTTGACCAAGAGGGACAAAATACAAAACACCAGAGGCCAGAGGTTGTATAAATAGAAATCTGTCCTTCCTAGACAGGAAGTATGAGCTAATGATGCAAAGACAGCATCCCCTTTGGCTCCTTGCGTGAGTTAAAAAGCCCGAATTGTAAATAGGTTCCCCCTCATGTCCACCTCTTTTTACATGACATGACATGCACACGTTGCTAAAAAAGCACTCAGACGTCAGCTTAACGTGCAATTGCATACACACTCCTGATTTGCATGAGCCTGTGTAAGTGTGTGTGTTTTTTAGTGACTTTTGTGTGTGGTCCCAGCCACAGGCAGCAGAGTGACTGTGCTTATTGGATTATATATCTTCCAGTCATAGGAGAAAGAGGCTGCTATTAGGGTCAGGAGCCCTGTGTAGAGGGAGATGGAGGGGTGAAAAGGAGGAGGAGGAGGAGGAGGAGGAGGAGGAGGAGGGGATGAGGAGGAAACTGTAATGTAAATCTGTGTTGGTCTGAGACATGTGCTGTCTCTTTGTCTCTTGTCGCTGAGGTCCGTGTCACTGTCCTCTGCAGCACCCAAAACCCTCAGCGAGACGTAACTGTTCCTAGCAATTACCCTGCAACAACTGATAGCAACTGACATTATTAACATCATGACTCTACAGCATATCAGCATGCAAATGTAACTAATCCATTTCCCACTGCTGAAGCACTGTCGTAATTAGAAAACACTCGGACTGAGTGATGGGGTTTTTAAGGTTAACATAATTCTCGGTTTAATACGAGCCTAAGTTTGAGTGTTTGATAGACCGACATTTTTGGTGGAAGAGGGGGTAAAAAGTTAAAGTATGAATATATCCAACCAAGCATCATGACACAGTGTCAGTGTCAGGTTGGTACTTGTACTGCACTTTATGCACATGTGTACTTTTCAATGCAAGCCAAAACGTGACACTGACACACTCTGGTTGATCAATGGGTCTATTACACGCTTTGACATAAAACTAGGCTGATATGTTGCCTACCATTAAGACATATGTATCACAATATTAAAAGGATTTCTAATATTACTTAATGCTTTGGATAACATATTCAAATATGAAATGAAGGCACCAATGTACTCATTTTTATTATTTATCCCTGCGTCCCACACATGAAAAATGTTGTATCAACTCAATCTTCTGCAGTAAAATGAGTTCTTTAATATTAAAATTCCCCACAAAGAGAAGAATTATCACCTTATATTGACTCATTTGTCACATCATAACATAGACTCATGGCACTGAGCAGAGAAGTACATTTTTCTTCTTTCTCAATACCAAATAACTTCCCATTTCTGGAAGATTTTTTTTCTAATAAAATAAGTAAAATCCCACTGGAGAGGACTTCACAAAGAGCAAGATGCTGAACTAACACCATAAAGAACCATTTTGCAGTTAATTCTTGGTGTATTGGTTTCAAATAGCCAGCCTATAATGTTGAAAATAAAACAGCTGATACTGTTTGCAACTGAGTCAGAAAGTGTGTCGAGGTCACATGAGGGGTGCAGAGTCTCCGTCTGAGCTTCGTCCGACACACAGCACCCTCACACGGGTGGAGCTGCTTCAGATCCTGACCTCTGAACATGTGACTGTTTCCTCCCCTGCCTCAGCGTGCACACAGATTATCTTAGCTTAGCTGACCCAGGTCGGCCCCCCCGTCCATCTATCTGCATAATGACTTTGTAAAAATGTGAAATGATACCGAGGCAACAGTAAACACTGAAGCAGCTGTGATGTAGAGACACCAGCTATGAATGATTCACCTTTTCATCTCCCCTCAACAACACTGATAAGAATTCTTAGAATTTTAAGACCAGGAGAAAGAAAAAAAAATCCGTATTTAGCTGCTGCGTTACAAGGAAATAAAACAAAATATACTTCAAGCATTAGCCTGCCCTTAAAAACCCATCATGAATAAATCCTCACTCGACTGTATTTTTCAGTGGAGCTGCATATATGATAGAGGCACAGAGAGAGAGAGAAATGAGAAGGAGAGAGCTTTGGAGAATATATAGGAAACACATGAGGGAGGGGAAAAACATACTTAAAAACAAGACGCTAAGACTTTGAAAAACCTGAAAGCGCTTCATTTCCCAGGGCTACATAAATCTCATTACTTTCCCCTGCACTGCCTCAGCATATAAGGCGAATATCGCCTCGTTTTACATCAAAGTGCTGAGTAATACAAAGGTATCCCAGCTGTTGTTCAGGGCAAATTAAAATGTTTAGCTGAGCAGAGCGCCACTTTGATATGGTTCAACTTGTTTTAAAGGCCTTGTGGGTACGAAGACCAAGACAACGCAGAACCAGAAACAGATTTACTTTGCTTTTTTGTCTTTGTTATTTTACTGTAATTTTTGGAATGGTGGGATAGAGTTGGGTTTAAGTTTGGAGCCTAGAGTGAAACTCAACCCAAACTCTGAGTGCAGCCCTAAAGCACAGGGACAGTTTTTGATACTTTTAAGCCAAAAGAGTGTGCTTTTTGAAAAAAAAAATACATGAATTTCATATGAATGTGGTGTGGTCAACTCTAGCTTTTCTTAGGAAATTACTACTTAGGACCA